>JAKZAN010000091.1:0-112273 GCA_023053545.1 Lepidurus packardi
CCCCAACCCCAACCCCAACCCCCAACCCCAACCCCAACCCCCAACCCCCAACCCCAACCCCAACCCCAACCCCAACCCCAACCCCAACCCCAACCCCAACCCCAACCCCTTTATCATGTACACACATTTGTGCTGTCAATTTCTGGATCCAGAAATATTACAATCAAAGCATTAAATTCTACCAAAAACCTCGGCCACCTATTACTTATTACGTCTGATTCGTTATCGAGGCACTCGACCGACAAGGAGGACTTTCTGTAGTCGGCTCAGACCCTCCTCCGCACTACTGTATTGTATGGAAAGCCTAATGGGAAGACACTCGGTTATATAGGTAGGACCGATTAATTAAAAGTACTACTAAATTACAGTGTGAATGCTATTATTCGATCCCGACCTAAGTTTTATCTTGACTCGGATGTGCACTAACGACTTCAAAAGATCAGTCTGAAGCTGCGGCGGCTATCTGCCAGAGCTAAGAGTTTGCGATCGATTTGGGGGTTGTTTCCTACATTGCAGAAAGTATTGTATACTTAGGTCGAGCTGTTTCAGACCGCCGAGTCTCTTGATCATGTTGTGAGCCCCGCCCGTCGTCAGCCCATTCTTTTCTATCGATAAATACTAAAGTGTTGATGGTACCGAAGTCCAGGATCTAGAGCATAGGCAGCCCCTTGGCGATCTTGTTGGCTCCAGAATCAGTTATCGCGTTGTGTGCTGCATGTTATCGAATACTGTTTTTACATAGATCCAGGTGGATTATTCTGAGATTCTGAACGGATCTACATAGCTCCGAAACTGAGCTGTCGTTGAGTTACGCATCGCGTAGGAGCAAGGTATGCAACGGCATCACTGACAGGATTCTAAAAGTGCATAGGTTCAACCGATTCTGCGAGAGATCAACCCAAGTATAGTCTCTTTTGACCAGCCAACACTACATTTCGGCATCCGAGGATATGGCCTTCGCGCGCAGGTCAATCACAGTCTGGGGTTCCGAAATGCGCATATTCTGGAAGAGTAAGACCCAGTCGATAGATTCCTCCTCTGGCTACATTGGCAGCTGCTTTAGGACTATGTTGGTATCAGACCGATATTAAGGGATATTAGAGTGAAAGCAGCGAATAATGTCACATGCTCACAGTAGTTCATTAAAATATCAAGGCATTCTTCTCAGAATCTCTTCCTAATGCTCGGAAGTTCGATCATCGAGAGCTTCGATAGTTCTGGCGGTTTCTGGATTGAACGTGCGTGCGCCCTGATCTACTTCTGAAGCTTCAGGATTCTGGGCGCTGTAGGCTTGCTCACCAGGTAAATGCGCTCGTTCTTCCCCAAATCGAAGTCTCCCAGGTCTGGCTGCTTTTCCGGAATAGCCATTCTCGCCCTAGGTGAAGGACTCTTCCGATTTTGCCGCACTAAGCTCTTTAGTTTTTCCAACTCATCGCTGTTCATTTCTAAGTCTTCTTCTTCACTGTCTATCTCTAACTCCTAGTCGATCTCTTTCAACACTATCGATTCTAAGGCTTTAGGTTTCTTGCTCTGTGACTCTTGTGCCAGCTGGGAATTTGGGGCTTCGACTTTAGAGGCTTCAGAATGTACCAGTGTCGAGCAGTTCGTTGGCTTCATAGCAGGTTCTTCGCTTATCCAGCCTATGGTGGTCGATGTCGTTAGAACCACTTTATGAGATGGTTTTTGTTCTGCGACGGGGGGAACTGGCAGATATTATTTAAGGATCTTAAGGGGCTCCAGCTGATGATAGGTCATGCTGCTGTACTAGGCTAGTGCCTCCGATAAGGCCTATCCAAAATTTCTCCAGTTGCGTTCACTCAAGGGGAGGTTAGTGCCAGGATACTTAGGATCGTCGAAGAGGGCAAAAGACTGTTCAAAGGTAATAGTGATGATACGGTCATGGTTGTAGAAGTGGACTCTAGCAGTCTTGGTCTTTTCGGCAATGTTCTTGTACTGGCAGGAGGGCAAGTGGAAGATGCTGAAATTGCGGCTCAGGATTTATGGGAGAATCCTATCTATTCTAAGAAATAAACAAAAATAGTGTGCAGGAATGGAGTGACGAGTGGCTAGTTACTATAGGCATAGCGAACGTGCTGTGGTTCCTCCTCCCCTGCGAATGCGAAGATGTTCTTCTTGGAAGAGTGCCCATGCAGGTCGAAGCAGAAGCGCACCTTGCCCCTCTTCTTGGTTTGCCTGACTAGTTTTTTTAGGCCTGCAATTTCTGGGAAGAACTCTTCGTCTTCCTCGTCAAAGTGCCGGTTGAAGTCCTGCCCCAGGAGACCAGTCCGATAGTTGCCAATGAACACCCCGTCGGGATTGAGCATCGGTATAATAATGAAGATGAATCGCTGTTTGATCCAGGGATGTTTCAGAACACTCTCGATGAATGCTTCGATGCTAAAGCTAGAAACAGTCTCCCCGGGATGCGTGCGTCCAATCACAATCAGCAGCTCCCTCTCGCCCTGCGACTACTATTTGTGCTCATTGATTTACAACATGGGGATAGGGAGACCAGCGAGGGAGTTCAGGGCCAGAGTGGATTTCCTGAGGGCAGGGTGTTCCAGCTATTACAGGTAATTGTTCAGGCGACTGTAGGAATAGGGAGGCAGAGTCGCGAAACTGGTGGTTTCTCCTTATTTTTCGAAGCTAAATTCAAATTCCAAATAGAATGCTTTGACGGTGGGGTCAAACAGATATTTGATGTTTTCTCCCTGTTGCAGCCAAGTCCCGTCTTGCTGCTGGACGAAAGGCTTGGCACCCTTACTGTACAGAGAAATTGGCTTGGTGTACCTGTAGACTCTAAACCTAATCCTGGTAGCTTTCTTGTTGAAGATTCTGAAATAGAACCACTGCTTCTGCCCTTTACTATTGGTATCTTCACGCATGTACAGCCAGTACTCGTTGTTCGCTATTTTCAAAGCATAGTGCAGGTTTCCACATTCGAACTTGCTGTCGAAACTCAGGTCATTATGGGGGTCAATCTAAAGCGTCTGACTATAGGCGAGCAAGTGCACGCTCTTAGAGTTTCCTATATTACTTATGCTCCTGCCGTAATGGATATTCTGGATGTCTTTTAGCACTTTCAGATAGAGATGACTGCTCCTGGGCGCCATCCCACGGTACACCACCTTCTTGCTGTACTGGAGGTCGCGATTGTACTCAGAGTATTCTATCGGAAACCGCACTACTGGCTGTAACACGTGTTCCTTGACCTATGTAGGCTGAGGCGAACGTAGTGGCGGAGAAACGATGACACGTTTGGGTAACAGTATCTAAATGACTCTGCTCAGAATTTCTTCCGATAGGAATATGGCTCAACAGAGATAGTACTTTTAAATGTTTTCAGAACAAACCATGGGTTCTTGGGACTGGCACTGTTTCGGAATTTCTTCTTTGAGTTTGGCGTGTTTTTTCTTGCGAAGCTTGCCTCTCCGGGGAGAGTCAGGGTCGGAGCGTTCGCACAGCTGCTAGTCGTAGGGTCTGTCGTCGAAGCCTTCTTCCTCGTAGCGAATGAGGAGGTGGTTGGTCTTGTGGTTGGGGAGCTCATGGAGAGAGTTCATTATTGTATAACAGATGAATTGAATAATGTGAAGAAGCAATTTGGATGAGGGTGAAGAATGAGGAGAATTAGACACTGTGTTACTTTTTGGCCTCATCAAATTCTATGCAATATACCACCCCAGCCTAGTGCAGGACATCCGACCCCCATTTTAAATGAAAAAAAGATCTACTTTCAAGCCTTAGAAATCATGTGAAGCTTCGACAGTGTGAAGTTGCTCAGCACTGGGGTCTTTACCTTGAAATCCTGTTGCGCATTCGGAATCATGATGCCTTGCCGGATAGACTTCAGGTGGTTGTTCCGAATCACCAGCACACGCTTGCTGTCCTGCATGTTCTGAGCAAACATCCACATTTCGCAAACCTTACACTTGAATATCTTGAACCCAGGCTTGGCTGACCGACTCTCTATCAGGTTTTCTGACGGGTCAGCAGAGTTAATTATCAGCTGGATACGCATGGAATCTTTGAACTTTCCAGAGTTCAGAGGGCCTACCAAGAAGTTTGAGAGGGGGACTGCCGACCATCGGATGTGGTCCCATTCAAAGTTCAGTTTTTTCCGAATGTACTCCAAGTAGTTGCCACATCCAATCGAAGGGCAGCCGTCCACAGCATTAGTTTTCTTCTTGCATCGGCAGAACCTATCCTCGTTGCTACTTCTGGAAGACTGGTCTCCGAATCCCCGCTTGAGGACAAAGGTAACACTGCAACAGAGGCATTGCAGCTTGGGTAAGTTAGAGATGTAGTTTTATATGAGACTGACTTTGGAGAAGGCTTGAGATAAAGTGGGCAGAGAGGGACAACGCAATGGGAAATCGAGAATCTGAGTGTTGAGGAGGCACCAGGTTTCATAGATGGTGCACTTGAACCATAGGCTGAGGAAGTAGATTAGAACCCCCACTGCATAGTCTGTGTGATCATTGACGAAGAGGAGTTTTCCGCGGAGCATCAGAACTTCGCGTAGGAAGTCGGAGATTCTGGGAGCAAGGCGGTAGGGCAGAGAAAATATTTTTTAGCCGTTGAGGTGGATGAGAAGCCCGAAAAAATGGGAAGTGGGATGGGTAGAAACCACATGTGTGATCCCTTCTTTCAGCATCACTTTCTGATTTGCTTCGAAAAAATCCTTCTAGCAGTAGTAGATGTCTTCCATTATTTTGAGCAGCCCCGTCTGTAGTGACACTGCTGGCTTCTGGCGGTGGAGTTCCAGCTTGGACTCATCAATTTCCTCAATGAGCCTCACATAGTCATCGACCACTTTGTCCAGCTCCTCGTTGAACTTCAGGGGCGACACTAGAGGAGGGGGAGGCACGGTTTCTTCGACAACGCTAGGGGCGAGTAGAGCGCATATGTTCTGGAATCTCTTGATGATGCTGTCGATGGGAGGTCTGTGCTGGGGATCGCGTACCAACATGAACTTAAGGAAGTCAACCAAGTAGATGTTGTCATTGAGCTTCTTGGTGTTTTCGGGCTCGAGGATACTTTTATTTGGGGTCGTGACTTGGGTGAAGAATTTGGAGAAGTTAGTGCTGTTGAATAGGAACTCTCCAGTCAGCAACTCATAGAACAGGCAGCCGAGAGCCCATATATCTGCTGACTTTGTCGTACCTATTTTCTTCCTCCTATCATAGTTCTCAGATTCCTTTTTTGAAGTCAGAGTCAAGCTTAACATCTCGGGAGGGTTATTACAGAGGGTGCCTCGCGATCTTAGATCAAGCTCCTACTTCTCAGAGTCATAGATCTTGCACTCGCCGAAGTCTCCAAACACGACCATGAACTGACCTTCCTCAAGGGCCTGCTCAGAAATACAGTCGATGAGCACATTGTCGCATTTGACATCGTAATGAGTGACTCCCTGGTCGTGAAGAGACTTCAGGACAACCAGAATCTATTTGAAGATTCTGAGGAGGATAGCTAGGGGAGGGGTTCCCTTAAAGTTAGTCCTCCAACTCTTGAGAGAAAAAGGGTACTTCTTCATGACGATGACATAGTAGTTGTCCTTGGTGACGCCGAAGTCGTAGAGATCTGTGACCTTAGGGTCCAGACGCAATTTGTCCAGACATGTGATTTATGTAAAAATATAATGCAGCACCGATCGGTCATATATCTTGTCTGGAACCTTCATGCGTTTGATCGCCACGAACTCCGGGTCGCTCACCGTGGTGTTGCAGCTGAAAATATCTCCGTAGCCGCCCTTATTGATTTCTCTCCAGTTTATATATAGGGTCATATCCGTGAACTGGGTGCAAAGAAGCTTCAGGAGCCTCTGACCTGCAGGATAAGGTTGGATCTTTTTGACGCCCTGTGCCAGTAAAGGCAGGATAGTTGAGTTAGCCTCATGATTTAGGTGATGGTGCAAGATGTACAGTACATTAAGCTTACCATCATTCGTAGGTTCTTGCTGACAGTAAGTACTATCAAGCTGCCCCTTTTTAAGGAGCAGACAAAATACTAGGAGTATCGCATTGGCATGAAGGGTTCGACTGGAGTAGATTTTTCTTATGCGACGCTGTGAATTGTATAGGTGCTTGTCTTCGTCCTTTTGCTTGGCGAGTTGGGACAGTTTGGGGATCATAATGTGCCTGCCCACAGTGGGGAGGGACTAAGAGTTGTCTGTGTTGGGGTTAGATTTGGATTCAATTTTGCCAATGATCGGGTCGAGGACCCCTCCGCTGTCTCGTGAATTGAGAGGCTTTTTGGCTACACAGTTTAGATGGAAAATCTGATTACTTTTGTTGTTGTCTTCGATATCTGCTTCGGTTCTCGCGATGAGAGACAGGGGTGGCACTGTTGGTTTCGTTGGCTTGACGCTTTCTGCTTGCCCTTCTGTTTTCGTAATCATCACTGACAGTTCTTCGACATTCTTTTTGAATAAGTCTCCTCCTAGATTCAGCGCAGGCACCTTCATGCCCTTTCCAACCAGAACTGGCTTTTCTACGACTCTCTATTTTTATGCTGCCTGGAAGACAGGTGCAGGAACAAGAGGTAGTCCTTGCTTCATATACCGAACTTTTTCGTCCCTCAGCCTGTACTCAACTTCGAGTTCTCGGACAAAGAATTCCAGCACCCGGTACTTGTAGAGTTTGGTGGCCAGCTCTTATGTCCTGTAGGCACTCAGATTGATCATAATCTGCAGAAATGACTTGAGGAAGGCCTGATTGAAATAGGTTTGTCCTGATTTCTTGTTCTGGATGGGAGTGACTGACTTGTAGTCCATCTGTTCGCGTATGGCTTCCAGCTCCACCACTGTCAAGAACGAATACAGTTTCACGAAGTTCAGGAAACTATACTTCAAATAGAACCCTGATACTTCCTCGTCCAGCAAAGAATTCACGTCTGCCGGATAGTTGAACATTTCTTCGCAGAACCGAAGTATTTGCCTCATGAATTCGAACTGCGGCAGTTGGTCTGCTTCGATCTATGACCGACTCTTCAGGAGCAGCGTCAATAAGTGCTCGTTCTCAGAGAGAAACTTGGTGATGACGCCAGAGGACGCGAAGAGTCGAGAAATGTGATCAAACATAAGCCTTATAGGCTTCAGGTCCTGGCTCCTCTACTTCCGTTTGTAGTAGACTGACACGAATTTGGAGTAGAAGTTGAGTACTTTTAGAATGCTATCATGATCATCCTTTCTGCAGTCTGCAAACAAAAACTGTAAATACTTCCCGACTAGGTTCAAGAAGACATGGGACTTCAAGAAGATGTTATAGAACAGTACTTCCACGTACTTGTGCGACACAAAAACCCACGACAGCACTGATACATACGCTGACAATAGGCTTCTGTATTAAGCGTACAGCGGCTTTCGCGTTTCAGTCTCTTCAGGCTCCTCAGACTTAGCCTTGGCTAAAGGGTGCCTGAAGATGTGACTCTCCTTTCTGAGCCCTGCAGGTTATTACTAAGAAGAGAAGGGATCGGATAGTTAGAGGAGTATTCTTTTGACAAGGATTAAGAGTTCCATCGTGTAGTCGATAGTTTCGTAGGGTGTGATTCTGGAGTCACTCTGTTTGAGGTAGTTGCTGAGAATGTCAAGCATTTTGGTCAGAAGTCTAAAGGAGCGAGGCCTGTTGGGGTCGAATGTCTCCAGAATCCTTTCGAAGTGAATTTTCCACGCCTGTAGGAATTTGTCTAATTGGTACAATAAGTAAACCTATAGTTTATGAAAAGTACTTGATGTTGCCTTGACCGTGTTGATCGTGCTTCGGTCCAAGATGCTCAGCGAAAGCCTGTTAAGAAGCTTGGTGTTTGTATTCTTACGCTCGATGGTCGCATCGCCCAACAGATTGTCTGACATCGAGATGGTTTACAGCTTCTGGGCGTCGGAGTTGGAAATATTGCTGTGTTTTGGCGGGCTTTGCGAATTCCGGGCGAATGTGAGGGTGAGATGGATATTCTGTGAATAGTTGGCGTAGAGACTGAACAGACGGCCGAAAATAGTCTCTTTTGGCTGGAGGCAGTTGGCAAGAAGAGGAACGCCCAAGATTGGGGATCGAGAGTAATATTCAATATTGTAGTTGGGCATGGCTCCCCCCATGAGCAGTTCGAATAGCTTCGGGAGGCATCCTTCGAGAGGCACTTCATCTATGCTGGCACATAAACCATGTTAGAATTTGTTTTTACTTTCCTCAAGGTCGGCGGCACCGCAGATATACATCAGGTTAGCCACCACAATGAAGCTATTCCGAGTGCTCTTGATGTTCTACTCCTCGACTTCACAAGCTTCCTGCTCGTTATATAGCCTTGAAGTCAACTAGCGCTCCGTCTCAGGCTTTTAGGTCTGCATGCGATAACTCTAATGCTGGCTGAACTTTACGATCTGCCTGAGCCTCCTCTTGCTCAAAAGACAACCCAGATCCACTCCCACAGCAGCCTCGCCTAGACTCATTGCTAGTTTGTCCAACTATTCAACTGCTCTGCGTTTCTGCGTGTCATCTCTGGAGGCAAGAGAAAATCTCGAAGAGTTGATGGATTTGGAAGTAGGAAACACGAGAGGAGGGATTTTAGAGGTGGTTTCCAGGATCTATTGGGTGTGATATAGTTTGGGTTTTGTGATGTTATTTAGCTGATGGTCAACAACATCCTGAGCACTCTTTATGGATCTTTCCTTCTTCTTATGGTCAGCGATGCCGTCGTAGTAGGGGTTTTCGAGGCCAAGTTTGGAGAGGTGTTCGAAGAAGGACAAAAGCTACGAAAATTGTCTGCGTAGTTCTAGAGCTAGAGGAGGGTGGGTAGTGACGAGTTTGTGGAGAAGGGAGAGCGAGACGAAACATTGAGGATGGTTATTAGCATGCTCGATGAAGAGACCGATGATTCGGATTCTACTGTCTTGTTTTCTAAGTATGAGAAAAGATTAGAGGCGATATTATGGGTCTGCCGAAAGGGAGGAAAAGCAAAATGAGGTGAGTTATTTTTTGAAAATCGCACGCCGAAGCAGCTTCAAATTAATCCAAGCATCGAAAGTACACGGCAAGCAGTCCCCAAATCTGCAGCATCGTCCCCAGGCACGCATCCGCAACGCTCTTCTGGCTCTACTCCACGCTGCATCCCCGCAGATGCAACAGGTTCCGGTTCTGGCACGACAGCGACAACACCAGAGCCTGTTCGAGTTTGGCAATAGACGGGTGATTATGGGATAGGCTTTGAAGTTTGGGGAGGTGGGTCTTGACCTAGCGGAGGCAGCTGAGGAGCTCTGGGGTAGGGGGGCCGGCGCGCCAGAGTTGGATGAGGAGTTGTTCCATTCTGGGATGCGGGTGGGTTGTTAAGTCGGTAGCAATAGGATAAAGGAGAAGGATTGAGCTATTAAATTTGGATTATAGGGTAACTACTGATATTGTGAATAAAACATTGATCTATAGTCATCGGCTGGATCACGAAACAGGTGACTATGTGAGTTCGTAGATGTTTTTGGCCTGCACGATCGCTCCCTTGCACACAGGACACTTGCCATCGTGCATCCCCTGGTAGCACTCGTGGCAAACAGCTAAGTGCAGGCACTGTTCGAACACTATATTCCTGTTATTAGTCAGGCAGATAATGCACGTTATCTATTAGCTGGGCGACTCCAGGTTCAAAAAGGTGCGTCCCTCGTGGACGGGCTGCTTTTTCCTCTCCTATCTTAGATGCTTGTATAAGCT
This sequence comes from Lepidurus packardi, assembly GCA_023053545.1. Lineage (NCBI taxonomy): Eukaryota > Metazoa > Arthropoda > Branchiopoda > Notostraca > Triopsidae > Lepidurus > Lepidurus packardi. The sequence continues at coordinate 9,690 of JAKZAN010000091.1, forward strand.
GTAAGCCACCAAACTCCCTGTGAAGATAAACATGAGTCTCCTTCTTTTTATAGTGTTTAACATGTCTTAAAGGAGGTATTTCTTGCTCTGAGCGATAGCAAGCGGGATGAGATTGCCAGCTTGGTCGAGATGACATTTAACCAGCAATGACATGTCTTTGTAGAGATTGACCTGGATGTCCAACTTCCCGATTTCCGGGCCTCGGAATAGCAACCAATTTTTGCTGCCCGAGAACCAGTAACCCACAGCAGTCGCCAGCATCTCAAGTATGAAGGCGCTCATTGCCCAAAGACTCTCCCAGACACTTATTTACTCAAAATTGCTGATTTAGGTCAGGTCGAACGAGGCGTGGAACATAGCTGGGATGGAGCCTTCGTGGCCAATGCCCTTCACTATAATTATATCGTCGGTGCGGTTGTCCTTTAGCCTCCAGGGTATTTGCTGGGTAAAACACTTATTCATGGCACTTCTGATATACGGTGCCATGCGTGGGAGGCAGACCGCAATGTGGTTAGAAGACAGTTTGGCTGTCTCAGAATGTACATTTTGCTTATCGGCGATCTTGCCTCTGACAAGGTAGACTTCCCCAGGCTTGAGGCTGTTCCGGGACTGCAGCTCAGAGACATCAAGTACTGGTGTCTTGATGGTTTTTCTGTATTCTATGCTCTTGCGGATATAGTCATGAGTGATACAGCCGAACAGCAGGTAGAGTGAGCCTCCTGTAAGGTAAAGCATTAGCTTCTCCAGGTCTAGTCTGTCCATGGGGAGTAGTTTCGAGGGAATTATTGGTTAATTTAAGGATGTTGCTCTTAAACTCTGGTTCAATGTACTAATAGAGCTAAGGAGATATCTACTTTTATAAAAGAAGGTATTTGTGCAAATTCTTATAGGATGAGGCAAAACGGCGCAAACACTGTTATCCAGTATGGATCTGCAATACAACTAGCGTGCTCATTGTAAGTAGCTTGACCCTTTGTGATAAGAGCAGGCCTACTTTATCTTGTTAACGAGCAATATAATTTGACATAAGTCCCAGCATCACTATTCAAATTGTAATTTAGGCTGATGGAAGTCCGCATCGCAGGCAAGCTGATCGATATGCAGCATGCAGAGTGCATCGGCGAGGGAAACTTCGCCAAAGTATATAAGGTCTACAGTGAGCCCGACAGATCCTACCTGGCTGTCCGCTATGTCCAGAAAACCCTAGAAGACATGGAGGACCTCGTCAAATAAAAAAATATCAATAAAGATCTCATGAAGGTCGACAACACGCACATCCTGCGCATACTCGAGATCCAGGAGAATGACAAGTATGTACTTTACGTGACGGAGTTCTGCGAAGGAGGCTCGCTCTGGGAGTGTCTGCAGGAACAACCAGGCAACAAACTGGATGGGCGGTGCAGCGTGTAGATCGCATTGGGCATCGCACGCGGCATCCAGGTCATCCACAATCATAAGATCACGCACCGCGACTTGAAACCGGAAAACATCCTGCTCAGTCGGAAGTACCAGAAGAAGGAAGCAGTGCCAGAGATAAAGATTGCAGACTTCGGGCTGTCTACCAAGAAGATGATAATGGAGACCCTCGCAGGCACCAAGGAGTACATCGCTCCAGAGCAGGCCCGGTACCACAGCTACACCAACGCTGTGGACGTCTGGGCTCTCGGCATCATCATCGACGAAATGCTCCATGGCTCCACCTTTTTTAATGGAGACTCCAATTAGATTTTCAAAAAAATCATTTCCGAAAACTACTATGTGCGGGACAGTACAATACTTCAGCCTCTTCAAAGTCTACTGGTGTCAATGCTCAAAAAGAAGCCTTTCGAAAGACCTACAATTGGTCAAATTATCGGTCATCTAGAGGCTATTCACCTTCAGGTAAGCCTTCCTGCAGTGCTTCCAACTCCTCTCAAGGCCATAACCTCCTCCAAGAATGGCTTCACTGCACCTGTTAAGAACAATAACCCTGCTGAAGAAACCCCAGCAAGGACTGAATCATTTGAGATATCTGGGGGTTAGGTCTGTGTTTTTCATAGCCAACCAATCACTCACATTTTCTAGAACGAATTATTGTGTCCATAGTGTCTGGCTGAGGATACTGTGGATGTGAAGGACTATATGGGTTCGGAAGACCCAATGAAGTGTTTGAAGTTGGAGGCAAGAAAAGAAGTACCGCTCGTATTGCGGGTGGAGGTCAATTAGGACGTAGTTAAGGAGAAGAAGGAGGAGTTAGGATAGGTGTTTGGAAGAATAAAGAAGAGATTTTGTGGGATGATTGAGGGGGAGGTTAGTCTGCGATAGCTGGCTTGCGAAGTTGAGAAGATCGAGAAGAGCGAGGGCGAACTTCGAGATAAGTACATGTCGATCAAAAGAGATATTGGGGAGATGTTATGGGAGCAAGTGCAGCCGCAGATTTCAGAATACTTAGAAAAAACGATAGTGTGAATGAAAGGATGAACAATTTTAATTGAACAGCTAGCATACAGTCGAACACGCACTTCGCAGAAGACACCGAACTCATACTGCACTCGGACGACCCAGATCTTGTGGTTTTGAATCCGAGTCTTCTCAGACTCCCTAGCCCGTCTCAAGACTCAAAATCCACCCCTGATTTAGCTATGCCCCGATCCCCACTTCAATAAATTTGTATACTTCGCTAATATTATGCCTGCAAAACCTCCATTTCGACTCATGGAAATAGAAGATATTCACCTATAAATCTTAAGAAAGACTGACCATGTACAAAAAGAAAAACCAAAATTTCCGCACCAAGCTCTCCTGCACCCTACCCCCTTGCCGTTCCCTACATGAGTCCCCATGTCACCCCAAGACCGAGTCCGAAAGACAGGCGCTTCTCGGCAACATCATGAAAAACCTGCGCCCCAACATCATGGATGATCTGGACTCCGAACAATAGAAGCTCCACGAAAAGGCCCTGATCGATGACCTCGAGACTAGCTTCGAAATCGATTCTTATGACCGGCCTATCCTCCAATAAATAAACAACTCTTCCACCGCTACAGGCTTCTATAGAAACAGTATTATTCTCCCAAAAAATTCCGATCCTCCCTTGATTTCGAAGGAACTAGCCACAGTCACGAGCACTGTCTTTGAGCCTCAGTTGCAGACAGTCTAGGTCGGCACCAAGGCTGTTTCCAACTACTTTGAACACTACAAGCAACTCAACCGCATAAAGGACCAGAACTCTTTCGAAAACCTCAAACCTTCTCTCTATACTAAAATGCTGGCGAAGTGCGAATCTCTCGGAATCATGCCAGCCAAGGTTGGACTCATAAAATATCAAGGCTCGCCGCAGGAAGTGCGCCTTGACAATGCTCGCTACGGCGACAAGTATATCCAAGCCTTGAGCGAAGGAATCAAGGAGGCCAACATCACTTCCTGCCACTTCTCCTCGAATCGCATAAGTGATCAGTCGGCATCTGTGCTGTTACCTTCGCTGTCGAAAAACCTGTCGTCGCTGAAGTTGAGCAACAACTAGATCGGTGTGAAGGGCATTTAATCATTCCACAGTCTTTTTCAAGGTGGCAGCAAGTTGCAAGAACTAGATCTGTCGAACAACAAGCTGAACGACGCGAGCATCGTCAAGCTTTGTGGTACCTTGCAGAACAACAACGTAATCCGTATCATCAACGTTTCTCGCAACCAAATCACCTGCAAATCGTGTCCTGCACTCGCAACCCTAATCCAATCGAACTCTTTTGAGGAGATGTATCTCCAGTGGAACCAGATTCACACCACCGGCGGAAAGACTATCCTAGAAGCCCTCATTACCAATACCACCATAAAGATATTTGATCTGAGCTGGAATTTGATCGGGTCCAGTCGAGATCAGCCTGTGGTTGCCCCTCCGAAGGTAGGTCCTAGCAGTCCCACCAATTCTGGCATCACGACCACTAGCTTGCTCTGCCGACTTATCAAATAAAACTTGTCTCTGATTCATGTAGATTTTTCCAGCAATAGTTTCGGACGGGAGGACTGCCTCAAAATCGCCTAAACCTTATCCTCTCTCGCAGTTTCTCATAACTTCATCGCAGACCGTCTACTTACCCATCAGTCAGACGTTTCTTCCAAACTTCGCTTAAACACTGATACTTCGTCTGAGAACAGAATGGAGTCTTGCAGTAGTAGTGACTACGAAAAAAAGGATCCAATCTCTGAACTGTCCAGAAACAATCTCATCGGATTTCACTTTAAGGGAAACTACGGGTATATTGACAGCGAGGGTTTCCTGGTGCTCACCGAAGACATGAAGGCCCGGGACTTTAGGGAATCTCTTCTGGTTAAGAACATTGAAGCTTGTCTACCCCACTTGGCCACTAGATCCAAGCACGCCAACAAAGCCGGCCATAGAAAGTCATCTGGTAGAAATAAAAAGACTCAAAATCCAAACTCCCTGCATACCTATTTGGCTCGGGATGTTTGTTGGGTCTGTGACGGGTGGATCGAGCACACTTTCACGTTGGATCTCGTGAAGTAAAATAGCGATGAAGACGATGGAATCTCGAACTCATCTGTGAACAAGAGCAAGGTTGGCTCTTTAGCTCCCAAATACGTTTGGATTCACTTTAGTTTCTAGGAGTTCAGGGGAAGGTACATAGGCTGTTGTGCTGCAGAAAAGGAGATCAAATACATGTGCATGGTTCCTCCTCGACGATTTGAGTTCTTTTTCACAGTCAACTTTGAGCCAACAGTTTCATCATACTACCCGCAGGTCACCTAGTTTGATAAGAACTTTTTCCCTGCCCTCGAAATCGGCAACTAAACCCTGGAGCTTTACGTCGAGGACCGCAATCTCTGGGGAGTCACAGCGCCCAACATCATCATCGATCAGAACTACAAGTCGAACATCACGTGTAGGCCTCGGACAGTCAGCTAACTTCCGCCTGCGAATATTAACTCGAAAGCAGTAAACCCTTCTAATTTTGAGGACCTGATTAGTGCTGGGCCTCCGGAAACGCAACTGGATGTGGAGGAAGAGTTCGGCAGGGACTGGGGTTACCTACAGATAAACAACCTGCTTACGAATGAAGAGATCTGCAATTCGAAATAGAGTTTTTCTGCCTACTATAAATGCATGAAGGAAGTTTTCCGGTACTATGCATGCTATAACGAGGGCCCCAATGACTTCTTCATGGATTCCACTGCTCTTAATTGTTTCATCAAAGACTTCGAGGCCATACTGCTAAGCCCATAGCCCGGCAACAGGCTCACAAAGGATCATATACTAGCTGAGGCCAACAATATGAGCAAAGCTTCCAGCCAGGAATGGGAAGGCAATCAACAAGTTTCCAACTCAGGCCTCGTCCGATTCCGATTCATCGAGCTATTTGTAAGAATCGTGCCACTCCGGTTCGACCCATCTGCCGACCTGTACGCTGGAGGCCTGAAGAGTCTCCTCGCTAAAATATGCGAATCGAAGAAGTATACAGAGGAAATTGTGATGCTGTCGAAGTGGGTGGAGTGTTTCTACAAGAAACAGTGGGGAGACGGGAGCATGCTGGAAAAGCCGGAGTCGTTGCTGCGGCAGTTTAAAAACAGTCTGTAAAGGGTGTTTCTGAGGAACTGTTCTGCCAGATGGAAGGTGGGCGAGAAAAAGTATCTGCTTTTCGATGACTTCAAGCGCCTCTTGACTGGAAAGGTCAATAGTCCGATCAGCTAGATTGACATGAAGCTAAGCTTTTACTTTTCAAAGATAGGGCGGCAAGACTATTATTTCTAGGAGACTTTTAACCGGCTGTACTTCCGAGAGTTCCTGCAGGCACTAGCACGGCACAACTGGCTGGAGCATAAGGAGTCGCTGGGCGGCTGGGAGACACAGAGTGCCGACAAGCAGAGCAAGCTGAAGTAGCTTTACATGTCGGAGTTAAGAAATCTGCTGCGGACAATCGTCGTAGATTGACTGCGTGTGGGACAGGGCAACTGAGCCAAGTATTATCATTAAATTATACTGCAGGAGAGGCTAATCTGATCATTTAACTTAGAACTCAATAATACTACTCTTTCTCATATATAGATCATTTGCCTTACTCACAACTCCGGTTTCGCAAACAGGTCTTTGTTCAAATCGTTGAAGTACGGGTGGTGTAGTGCGTCCAGGCACGTGATTCTCTTCGAAGGGTCCAGCTTCAGCATCTTCTCCAGCAGGTCCAACCCTTCAGCACTGATGTTCGTGTTCCCAGTCGTCCACTCCTCCTTCCGCCACTTCGGGAAGCTACCTTTGAACTACTTGAGCTTGCTCACACCTGGCCACGTATCCTCCTTAGGGGTGCCGAGCAGTTTGAAGATCTTGAAAAGTTGGTCAATCTCAGAGTCCCCGCAGAAGAGGATCTTCTTGTGGGCTATCTCGTAGAAGATGCAGCCCAGAGACCAAACATCTACAGATGTCGTATACTTTTCCTTTCCGAGCAGGATTTCTGGGGATCGGTACCACAGTGTGATGACTTCGTGAGTGTACTCGCGGATGGGGATATAGAAAGTTCTTGCTAGGCCAAAATCAGCAAGCTTAACAGTTTCCTTTTCTTTGTCGATCAGGATGTTCTGAGGCTTCAGGTCTCGGTGGATGATTCGGTTGCTGTGGCAGAAGTCCACACCCAGCAACAGCTGATACAAGATGGACTTGACACTTGGCTCGGGAAGGGGGCCATTCTCGAGATGCTTCTTCAGGTCATAGTCGACGAACTCAAAAATGAGATTTAGCTTGTTTTCAGAGCAGATGACGTCTTTGAGGCTGATGATGTTGGGGTGTTGGAGTTCTTTGAGGAGAGAGATTTCGCGGACAGCGGTGGAAGGGATGCCTTCGTCCTCGTGCTCGAGTCGAATTTTTTTGAGTGCGACAGTTTCGTTGGTGAGTTTGTCCTTGGCCTTGTAGACGACGCCGTAGGTGCCTTCGCCGACTTTGCTGATGCGCTGGTACCTGTCGATTTCTTGGTTGGTTTAGTAGAGCATGTTTGTTTGTGTTATGTTTAAGTTTGTGAGTTAATTTTAGCGGAGAGGGAAGCTTTTAAGCTATGACTAGTTAACGATATATTTGGCACTGCCTTTATTTTAATATTAAAAAATATTCGATGTCCCAGCAACCCTCACTCCCTCCATCCTCCCACACGAACCGACACCGGCGTTTTAAATCTCAGACTCTGCTCTCCGATTCTCGATTTAACAGGAGGCAGAAGACAATATAAGTCGGCAGCCGGTTCTGACCTAAAAGTAGTGAGATGTTGTGGCTAGCTTTTACGCCTGCTCGCGATTAGTTAAGCCTCTATTAAATATGGGTGGCTCAACAATTGTACTCACTTTAAAATCTCAAATATCAGCCATTTCATCAAACCCTGCACCCATGTTCGCCAACCAATAATAGAAGCCCAAGGAGGTCGACGCCATCAAATAGAAGCGAGAAGAGTTCGCCTCACAGATTCGAAGAGCCACTCGTGATTAAATCATCTCCAAAAAACGCTATGGAGGCAATTCTGCCCTTCAACCTGCATAACATGTCCCCACCACCAGCACCTCTTCGACTGAAGAGTCACGCTTCATTGAACTCCGCAACGTTGAGTTCTTTGCAGAACATGAACAATTTGTGGCCCGGGAATTCGACATATCAGAGTTTACGCACCTCATCGCCTGTGTCCGGGACAAGGAGCCTGTGAAGATGCTTTATGGAGTCGTAGGTTTTCGCAAGCTTCTCAGCAAAGATGGGGGTTCTCCCGTGCAGATGATCGTCGATGCTAACTTAGTCGCCAAATTCCTGGAGTTCGTCAAACAGTCACAGTACCCCTTTCTTCAGCTGGAGGCATGTTGGTGTCTGACTAATATCGCCTCGGGGACCACGCACCAATGCCAGTCTATCATTGACAAAGGCGGTATCCCCATCATCGTATAGCTTCTAAGCAGCCCCTACCAAGTCATCAAAGAGCAGGCGGTATGGGCGGTCGGGAACATAGGCGGCGATAATGCCCACAACAGAGATTTAGTGATTAAATCCGGAGGCATCTCAAAACTATGTAAAGCCATCACCGAGGCAACCAATGCAGAGCTTATGAAAACAGCCGTCTGGGCTTTGTCCAATCTATGCAGAAGTAAATCAACCCATCTTATCCTTCCTTAATACAGATGAGCCTGTTCCTCGTTTTGAAGCCGTGAAGGAAGCACTTCCTATCCTTGCCAAGGCGGTAAACAGCCCTGAACTCAACGACGAAAGCATTATGGGAGACTGCTGCTGGGCTTTATCATACTATCTAGTAAAGCGATCTCGAATCCCGCTGCTTCTAAGTTTTGGAATACTAGATACCTTGATTAGGAACCTGGGATCAAGCAGCTACCAGTTAGTTATGCCATGCTTTAGGTTGGTTGGCGCCGTGACAACAGGTAATGAGAAGGAAACGCAGCAAGTGATCGATAAAGGGTTCATGCCGTATGCGGAGCTCCTGTTAGACCACCAGAAAAAAATTGTGAGAAAAGAGGCGTGCTGGATTTTGTCGAATATCGCTGCTGGAAACACCAGACAAGTCAACTAGATCTTGTCCAACACCCGGTTGCTGTTTAACCTCAAGGTCAAGTTTTAGAACGACATCAATGAAGTCAAGAAGGAAATCGCCTGGATCTTCGCTAATGTTGCTCAACATGGCAACCCCACAGAAGTGCTGAGTGTCATCCAAAATCTTCAAATCATGAAGTGCTACGTGGCTATGTTGCAGAGCGACGACACCAAGAATGTGGAGTACGGGCTGTAGACCCTGAATAATCTGATGAGTTTTGGGAATCTGATTAGAACAGAAAATAGGATCAACCCCATCATCGAACAACTAAGTTTCTATCGAGGGGTTGAGGTCTTGGAAGGACTCCAGCACCACAAGTCCAATAAGATCTACGAAGCTGTTGTGAGGATACTCGAGACCTTCTTTGTTATCCAAGACCCTCTTGCATGATTTTATCAGACTGTCACTCTCAATAATGTTTAACACATTCTAAAGGCGTGGGTTATTCTCTCTTAGACTATAGTTATTCATCGTATACTAGGTTCGTGAATGATATGTTGACTTCAATGGTCAGGCATAGGGTCAGCATCGATAGAAAACCATGCACATCAAATCCAAAATAATGTTGGAGTCATAGACAAGTCAGATCAGAGTTGCAAACACCGTCATTACGATTATATTGTCGCCCACTTCTCGCTGCACCGTGACCACACCGTCTGTGTTCGGCTCGTTGTATGCCAGCACTAAACGTCAAAAGACAGGATTAAACTAGATCTTACCGCACGTATTCATGCCTGCCCCGTTGTTCTGCATCAGAATAGCAGTGACGCTATACTTGAAGGGCTTGTTGAGCTTACAGAGGCCTCTTATGGCAACGTCGATGAGCTGGTTAACCATGGGGGTGGCCTTTTATTTGTTATAGATGGCGTTGATTTCCTTGTCAATGTTCTATTCCTTGATGCCGAAGAGGTTGTTGACGGAATCCTCGAGGATCTTGACGACTTCTTCCGAGATGAATTCTTTCTGAGGGTAGGTTAGGGAATGGTGAAGGAAGGGGTGGTACGTCTCCGCCTTGATCGTCCATGAGGTGTTGGGATGTATTGTCGATTTTTAAAAATAGACTATGCTCTGAAGTTATATAAATTTGCAGGACCTGGTTTTTTAAATGTGTACTTGAGCCAAATGCACCCTCTTACCATTGAACTAAGCCCGGCTTCTATTTGAATTCTAAACCGCCCCGCAGCTCTGCCCAATAATTATCACTCGAAACATTCTAACTACAATGCAGTGCCTCCACAACCTCAAATTATCATCAGCCAGAGCCCCCCAACGACCACCCAAACTCACAACCCAGACCTTAACCCAGCAGAATCTGTCCACCAATATCAATTCCCCCTCTTCTTAATCCGATATGCTCAGGAACTCCTAAGAAGCTAATTCATAACTACAGCGACGGATACGATAAGTTAGAGGTCAGCAGGAGCTCGAACCCAAATCTTAGATAAAAATGTTGGGGGCACAAGGAGGAGAGAGTAGTTTTATAGTTGACTAGATAAATAGACTCAATGAGCAACTTGAGATGAGGAGATTTTCTGAAGGATACGAGGCAGATAGTTAGAGTGAGGAAGAAGCCGAGTGATCAGTATAATTGCGAGACAGGGTTACTAATATATAGAGATTCGTGAGCATAGTATTGTAATGGATAAAAATTCATCCGAAGTGGGACTCGAACCCACAACCCTCAGATTAGAAGTCTGATGCTCTACCAATTGAGCCATCCGGACATGTTAATGTTGAGCCTCCATTGGCCGTATTGAGTTTTCACTCGGCATCCATACCTTAATTCTAGGATTGCCACTCCGTTCTATAATTCTTTCAATCTACCAGTTTTCCTTTGAGCATTTCATTACTCGTCAAATACAAAATTCCTTCAAGGCTCAGGCGTATGCACAGAAGTAGTTCGTTCCAATCCGAAATCGTCAACGAAACCATAGAGATCAACAATAAGAATTACTACCTAGAGTATTGTGTTGGCAGAGGCTCAGGCGGAGAAGTATTTTACGCCCATCGAGTGTCCGACAACCAGGTGTGCGCTATAAAGAAGCTTCCCAAGTCTACCAAGTCTATCAACGCCTACATCGCCTCGGAAATCGACTTGATGCGAATGTTCGACCACAAAAACATCATAAAGTATATGGATCACGACTGGCAGGCCAAGTTTGTCTACATCGTTATGGAAATCGCAGAAATGAACCTCAAGCAGTACATCGAAGTGTATGGCGAAGACAACTCCCTCGATTAGAGAGCCACCATCAATATCGGACTTGAGATACTGACCGGGCTGTCGCAGGTGCACTCCAGGAACATCATCCACAGGGATCTGAAACTAGAAAATATCATGTATGTCGGCGGAGTCTTCAAGCTCAGCGACTTTGGCATATCGGCAAAGGCCGAAATCAGCAACACCTTTGTGGGTACTCCTAACTATCTGGCTCCCGAAATCCTACGTCAAGAAAACTATGGCTACAAAGTGGACATTTGGTGTTTTGGCATCATTCTTTTCGAGACGTATTTCGGCTAGGTGCCTTTCATGAAACGCCAGGTGCTAAGCCCCCTGGAGTTCATCAAAGTGATCAATGAGATATGTGTGCCTTCGTTTTCGTTTGATCGTCTAATTGAGAATTACCAACGGGAGGGACTGTCCGAATCGAAAATCAACCACATCATCACGAAGCAGTCACTGGCTTCCGATGAGTTTAAGAGGCTTTTCGACAACATTTTTGTGGTGGACCCGCAGTAGAGAATAGGATTTTCGGACCTGTTCCTACACCCTATCGTCAAGAAATATTGCACTGGGACACATTAAAAACTTCTCAAGGATATAGAATTTTATAGGATCATCGAAAGGCTGCGTCAGAAGGATATCTTCGTCAACGAACATCTCCTTATGCTCGACACCACAGCCAACGAAATATCAAGTCTGAACGTTCCTCAACAACTCAAAGAGCCCGCTCTCAACAGCCTAGGCCTTGCGAAGACTTACTACAACAATACCCGCTACCAAACCCAACTCGTAGAGTTCAATGAAGCATATGATGAAATCGCTCAACTACCCTGGGAACAGCTTAAACCTCTAATCAAAGAGCCTTTGATCAACTTATACTCACATATTAAGAGCCAAGCAGGAATCAGATAGAAGAAGCTGCAGCTCAGATTGCTGATTTGTATGCAATCCCATGCTATTTTCGATACTTCCAACTCTTTTTCGCGTATTTTCCAACCAGTGCTGACGTCTGCAAGTCCTCTGCTGGAGCTGTAGCAGCTGCTGGAGAGCGAGTGTCGGGAGCTGAGTGAAGTGAAGAAGCTGGCGGAGTGTATCAATCTGATTCTGACGGTATATTATAAGAAGAATTGAAGAAATCGGGTATGATTGAAATGCGTTATCAATTTGGGCGCTAACAGCAGTCGGATCACTTAATTTATTGTAAAAACCCATCGTGAAAATAGCATGAGAAAACTCGATGTGCTGCTGTACCAAATCGTCGACGAGAGTTCTTATGACAGGTCCATCAGAAACATCCGCGAGAAGAACAATTCCTACTGGGAGCCTCCCTGTGCCCTCGATGAAGTCTCCATCGTAGTGACCTTCTCACCGCTAAGGGTTGGCAAATACGAAATCAGTAACCACAGCACACTCACCTGCTACCTCTTTCCAACTCCAGAATAGAGATATGCACAGGATGTCATCATCGAGTTCTTTCTGTAGTAAAAGCTTGTTGAAAAACGTAATCATTTTGATTCTAAATGGGAAGAAGACCCACCCGAGCACGGAAGAGCCTTTCTCAACTCATACAAACAGGTAACCCACATTAGACACAGCCCTCGCTTTCCACAGCCAATCTTATGCAATAGGATGGTTCTAACTCTCAAAAGGCCTCAAATAGACAAACGCTTGAGCGTCACTTACTTTCTCATCTATGAAGACAAAGAAGATAGTGCTGACCTTAGCAGCATCAAAAAGGTCGACAACCTCACAGAGGCCCACCTGATGAAGAGTGGTAACGATAAGGAAAAAATTAATCACCAGTTAATCATAAACAAAATCAAAGATCGACCAAAATCTAAGTAAGAATCTTTTAAAGATGGTTGGCGTGTGGCAGTAGACTAGAGGATCCCGATTTCAAGGTAGAAGAGACAAGCACAAAACACCGGGTCAGCGAGCACACCTTCAAGGATTCCACATACGAAAAGAAAAGGCTAAGAGACAAGAAGGAAGAAGAAGAACTCCAGAAGGTACTCGAGCTGAGTCGCCAGGAGCAGGAGAAGAAGGAAAGGAGCATGAAGGTGGAACAACTGGAGTTTATGGAGACTTAAGTTTACAAAGAGTAGTTCATAGAAAATCTCTCGAGCCGCACATAACCTTTGAGCGACAGGGAGTAGAACTCTCTCCCTAAGCTCTAGTTCCAAGAAGAAAGGAAAAGAATAGGAATACCAGACAACAAGAAGATCGAAATCATTGCCCAACTCTCACCAGACTACCGCAGAGCCCAGGAGAACGAGGAAACTGACAGAGCTATCAAAAACGAGTACCGAATGTCAAGGTACTTGCCCTAAAGAGTATTCCCTGCAGGAACTACTTTCACATTAGGCAACTTCAAGCATGATTAAAAACTTAATCTGATGGAAGTAGGGCTGAAACTAGGGATGCGGTATATAATGGATATAGACAGCGAGTGCATTGCGGTGGTCGCAACCACGGGAGAAGCAAAGGCAAGGGCGGGAAAGTTGTTGGGGAATCGTAGGATTGTGAGGAAGGAGTATTTGCTGGAATGCTACGCAGTAAAGGCTGTGCTCAGCGAAATGGACTACCTCATTTCTGGCAGTTGATGTGGCAACACAAACCATGAAGAAAATCAGAGTTAGGTTACGATAAGGGTTTCCCTGGTGATATAGATGTGTCTTCAGGAAGATTATTATTTGTTCTGGTCGGGGTTGTTCTTTAGCAGGTAGTTGGCCACGAACTCGATCGGCTTGGCGGGTCTGCGAAGGTCAAGACGCAAAAGTACCTTTCCTTGGAGAGTTCGGTGAGGGCTTGGAGGATGAGGGGCACCACGGTGTGGTCGAGGTATTGGCGGACAGGCATGTTCTTGAGCTCTTCTTCGTTGTTGGACTTCTTCATGGGTTAGCGAGTGGCAATTATAAACATTATAGAGATAGGGGCTGACTGGTGGAAATTGAAAGTGAAACGCACCCTATTAAAGGCTCTTGAGGAATTTAAATCGATGGGAAACCCTGGCATCACCCACGCGAACAAAGGATTTTTGAATCTGCAGCTTCTTCCACCCCATCCATTATTATAGTAATTTTAAAAACACCTCACCCACAACTTCCAGCCCCCGCAACCACCATGAGGCTCAAAATCACCATCAACGAAACCACCCGCCACGAGGATATCTGCTCCTCCGTCAGCTGGAGCTCTTCCAACGAACTCACCAGGTACTCCCTCAGTCCAACCCTTCTTACCACTCCACAGCCTTGGCGACGACAATGTCATCTATAAATGGAATATTAGCAACAACCAAGCCACCAAGTTCCTCGAGCTTGAGAACTACGCTGTCGATATGGATTGGACACCCATGGCGAAGGGTGCGAGTGATCTCGTTGCAATTGGCTTCGTTGACGGCAGTTTTAAACTTGTCAATCGCAATGGCCAGGTCCAAAAGACCGTGACTGATGCTCACAAAGGTTCGCTGACCAGCCTCAAATGGAGCTATGATGGGAATGCCCTTGCCACTGCAGGTGAAGATGGTCATCTCAAAATCTGGTCAAAGAATGGAAATATTCGCAGCAAACTCATAGAGTCAGACAAACCCATTTACTGCGTGACATGGAGTCCGGAGAGCGACGCTATTCTCTACTGTCTCGACAAAACGATCTGCATTAAGTCGATGAGCAGCAGCAGCAAGCAGCTCCAATGGAAGGCTCATGAAGGAGTGGTTTTGAAGGCTGATTGGAATCCCTCGAACAACCTCATTATTTCATGCGGCGAGGATTGCAGATACAAGGTCTGGGACAATTATGGTCGCCTCCTGTATTCGTCCTCACCTTACGATTACGTTATCACCTCTCTGTCATGGAGCCCTCACGGAGAATATTTCGCAGTCGGAGCATTCGGAATGTTCAAGCTTTGTGATAAGACTGGTTGGACGTACTCTTTCCATAAGACCAACATCGGCTCAATTCTCAAGACGAGCTGGTCTGCAGACGGAACGATGTGCTGCGGAGCCAGTGGAAGTGGAGCCGTCATTTTTGGTGAGGTAGTGGATCGCCAGCTAAACTATCGAAACTGGGAGGTCAACCTGAATGATGAGAATAAGATCCAGGCTATCGACTTGATGAGCGAGACTGTGGAAGAACTGGAGTTCAAAGAGCGAGTGATCAACATGTCGATGTGCTATAACGACCTGGTGGTGACTACGGCTGGGCAGTGCTACATCTACTCGCTTAGCAACCTGAACACACCTCACATATTCGACCTGAAGGATTCTGTGAGCATCATCATCCAAAGCCCTAAGTATTTCTGTCTGGTGGAGTCGACCAATGGACTCATGATCTACAACTATGAGGGTAAACTCATCTCGAACCCCAAGATCGCGGGCGCCAAATGTATGCAAATATTCATTTCTAATAATTTTGGGTTTACAACGAATAGTCGAATTCCTGAACCGCAAACGCATCGCCATTTCACAAGATATCATGGCAGTCATCGATAACACCAACAGCAAAGTTATCAAATTCTATGAACTGGCCACCGGGAAGCCTCTCAACTTCTCCCTCGACCACGGTCTCGAAATCCTAGAGATCAACCTCAACCAGACCGACTCGGCCTCTGAACGCAAGATCGCCTTCATCGACGCCAACAGAGATCTATATTTGTCGCCAGTCCACAAGAAAGACATCGCGAAGCTATCTACGATCTGCGACAGCTTCTACTGGCATGATCGCTTCGACATCCTCTGCTCTACTTCTGATGGAAAGCTGACCACCTTTTACTATCCCAATGTTGTCTACATCGACAAGGACCTCGCCTCTCTTTGCATGCAGACCAAGGATGCTCCCGAAATCGGAAGGATGTCCCAAATGCAGACCTTCACGAACAGCCAGGTAACTATCCGCCGCAAAGACGGAGGCATTATTACATTGGGAGTATCGCCCTACCCTTCGATTCTGTTTGACTTCTGCGAGAAAGTCAAGTGGGAAAAGGCCATCAAGCTTTGCAGGTTCGTGAAGGAGCCTATTCTTTGGTCTTGTCTGGCTGCCATCTCGCTCAAAGCTAAGGAACTTAACACTGCAGAAATTGCGTTTGCTGCTATCGAGCAGGCCGACAAGATTCAGTTTATCAACAAGATCAAATAACTGCCTTCCTAGATAGCCAAGAATGCGGCGCTTGCTTTGTTCTTCCATCGAACCCAAGAAGCCGAACAGATCTATTTGCAAAACAAGCTGTACTACAGGGCTATCAAGATGAACGTGAAGCTGTACCATTGGGACAGAGCTTTGGAGCTGGCACAGAACTACAAGGTGCACCTGAACACGGTGGTGGCGTACAGGAAGAAGTACCTGGAGAGAATCGGGAAGGAGGAGACGAACAAGAAATTCCTGAAAGTGAACGCGGAGGTATGCGATGCATTAATTAATTAACATGAACTGTTTACATGGGTAGGTGGGAGAGATCGACTGGGTGAAGATCAAGGAGGTGATCAACCAGGACAAGGAGAAGGAGAAGAACATGAAGAATTGATCTACGATTTTTACGTCCGTGTAATATCACATAATCAGTCGTGCAATATTAGTTTGAGCTAAATAGATAGCTCATGTTTACCTGCAGTCCCGAATGTCTTCTAAATCTCATAAACAAAGCTACATTAAGATTGGCTGTGCCAGAACAAATTAGACATATCAACCCTCGGCTGCACTCCTGCTCACTTCACCACTTCATTGCTCTAGAACTTCAATTGGTCCGGAAACCTCCTTGCCCGCACGATGGCTGGCGATTTGAAATGCTCTAAGTTATTTTCTATCGAGGGTCTCTTCCTGTTCTGCTAAACGGCTCGCGACTCGATCCTTTTGTTTGGGCGGTCTTTCGAAAGCTCGTGTGATTGCATGCATCCCATTTGGCTCGGCTGGTTGATCTGGCTATCTTTTAATCTGTCTAGAGGATTATAGAAGTTTACGAACTGTTTTAATTCCAGAATGTGCATCAGTGCTTTCTAATCAATTTTCTTATAGTCCAATATCAAAGTTTAACACTTTTTTGGCCTTGGATTTCGTGGTCTTCGTCTTGGCAGCCTCGGGGATAAGCGATGTCCCAACGACCACGTTCTGCTGCGCCTGAGCCTTAGGCACACTCGGCGCCGAGCAGGATGCCGCCAGCTCTAGTATGATATCCTTGCACATTTCCTCAAGCAGACAGTGCTTCAGTCTGCTGATCCGAACATTCTACTTCCTCAATTGAGCCTGGGTAGACTTCAGACGACTGATTTATTCTTTGAGTTCCTAAATGTCTGATTTCTATCCTGAAATGGAATTGATTACAGATGTCTCCGAGTTACCTGCCTGGGAGGGCCCCCCTCTTAGGCTCTGTAACAATTCTTACTATTTAGCAGCCAGATCCTTATTGAGCGAAGCCACCAGTGCTCTTAGGTCCTGCATTGATTTTCCAGCGGACTGCGCCGAAGCTTGCAGGATTGAAATTTATTCGTTAAGTTTTACGATCGTATTCTTGAGTGCGAGACTATTCTGGTTAACTTCGATTTGCTGGTCGCTTAAGTCAGCAATTTGCCTCCTCATCTGGGCTGCTAGAGTGTCTAAGGCTTTATTGGTTTCTTCGAGAGTCTTTATCTGTATGCCTTGATTTTGATGCTTCTCGGCGATATCCTGTAGAGATTTCTCCAAGGTCTCTATAGTAACCACGTACTACTCGATCTTTTCCTGCTGCCCGGTGAGCTTGTCTGTGAGATCAGCGACTGTTTCGGCTAAGCTACTCTGCTAATTTTTTGAAACGATAACTTCAAACTCCTGGGTCTTTTTTTCTATAAGTTCTTACAAGCTCTTTTTCTACTATTGACTAGACTTCTTGTGTTATTAGTAAAGACTCTGTAATTCTTGGATCCTACTATTGGATTCTACTTTTTGATTTTCGAGTTGAGCCTAAAACCCATTTATCTTTGTACGGCAAGCCTCCAATTCGTCCCCGCAGGATGACACTCGAACCTCATAGGATTCCACTATGCTCCTTGTTCTTTCTCGGTCGACCAAAAGTGCTGCGTTCTCCTCAGATAGTTTCTAGACGATCTGATTGCTCCTCGACAGCCTCTCTTCCAGAACCTCCAAACTAAGGCCATCCCTTGAAGAATCTTCCGAATTTTTGTGAACTGTCGTTTCTTCTGTTGATGGTTCGAGCTATACCCTCTCTAGTTGATTCTGGAGATGTGCTAGTTTCTTTATATACTATTCTAACTCCTGGTTAAGCTCGGATTCTCGTGAAGCCGCAGTCTCACGTGTGTGTTCCAACTGCGACTGAGCATCTCGCAACTGCTTCTGTAATTCCTGCAAGTCCTGTTCAGACTGGCGAGTCACCCGTTCTATTTCCTGGTCTGCTTCAATCTTTGTCTGCATCATTTGTTATTCGAGCACTGATCTGAGACCAACTAAGTCTGTGTTTGAGGTGTGCGTATCAGACTCTTTGTTCTGAATCTCGGTACGCAAGAGCTCTAACTCTGCAATGTACTTCTGTTCTTGAGCCTTCAGTTTTTCAGCAAACTCGTAGTTGAGCATATCGATGTTCTTGCCTTGTTCTGCTATGAATACTTTGATTTCCTCAGCCATCTCAGACATCTACTGGCGATGTTGTCCTTTCAGCTGGTCGCACAGCACCTGCTGCTAATTCTTCGTTCTCTCCAAGTCCAAAATATGTGCCCTTTGGAGCGCTTCTCTCTCTGCACGCTGGGTTTGAATAAGCTGATCAATGGTCTATCGATGCTTGCTTTCAAGTTGCTGCACGACGTTTTTATGATGGTTTTGGGCGTTAGTTAAGGCATCCTGGTGCCTCACATTAAGCTTGTCGATCTCATGATCCTTTGATTGGATCTTAGCATCACATTGGGCCTTCACACTCTATAGTTTCCCGTCATATTCCTTCTTGATCTTTGACACCTGTTCTCGCAGCCGAGCCAGTTCATCCTCCACCACTTTGCTGGTAGACTCTTTGGGTTTGGGAGGGGCGACAACGGTACTGCCAATTTTTTGTTTGAGTTCTGCATTGGCAGTTTAGTATGCAGTCAATTTGTGGGTGGCTTCGAGGATATCGACTTCTAGCTTCAGCAGCCTCTGCTCGTTTTATTTATATCTTTTGCTGAGGGAATTTTATTTGGCCTGGACCTTCGCAAGTTCGTGTTCCAACTGACTTTTGGCTTTCTTCAGCTCTATTATCTGCGAATGGTATTCCCTTTTTAGATCTTAGCCATGTATGATGGGGCCAGCTTAACTTCGCGAAGGTACGAAGATGGGTCTGCTCGTCTCGCCCACAGAGTAAACGAAGGTATTCACAGTAGGGTACACTTCGAGTACAGATTTTCTTTTGTTCTTCTCGACTCCATTTCCTCCAACAGCAATAGGCTCTTCATGCTTATTTTCGATACGTCTTTAAGCTATATTTCCATTTACTTGATGCATCAAAGCCTACTCCTGAGACCTTTCGTAAACCATCCTCAGCTTAACTATCTCTGCATTCAGCTATTCAACTCTTAGTTTACTGTATAACTCCTTGATCTCATCTAGCTTAACCAATTCCTTGACCTTTTCGATAAGAGTCTCAAAATTCGAACTCAAAGGAATCTGCACAATATTGTTTAGCTCGCGAATCAGGGAGTAAGTTCGATTGGATTATTGCTGCACTCGGAATTATAATGTCTTTAAGTACTCTGTGTGCTGGTACTAAGACTAAGCGAGTTTGGTTTGGGCGATTTCGAGTTCGGAATTGAGCGTGGCTATAGTGCGATGGAGTTCTTGATTTTGGTTTCTGAGTGCCGAGGAGGATTTAGAGGATGAAGATTCTTTGTGGGGCGAATTAAGAATATGGAGGGTTGCTATTGGGGTATTGGGCTATTCGGGGATCTGGGCGGATTGAGGAGAGGTCATCGATGGTGACGGACTTGGCAGTAATAGACTTGAGGTTTACTTGTGAGATAAATTAGTGAACAAATACGTGGTATTATTGAATTGGTCCAGAATATTGTCTGATGCTCTAAATTCAATTGGGTAGGCCAAGCAGGAACATCAACTTAGGGATGGCAAGAAGGTTCGAACCTTATCTAGAAGGCTAATCTATACTGCTTAAGTATTTCTACTCAATATTCTAATGGTTGCCCATACAAACATCAGCCATCATCTAAGTCAGGAAATCCTCTCCTTTGCTCGCCTATTTTTCGCTGTTCTCTTCTCACGCGCAGCACTATACCCAGAATGCATATCTTTAGTTGAGAACATCGCTGCTGCCTCGCTGGCGTTCTAGAAAAAATTGGTCTGTAGGCTCCAGGTATTCTGCTATTGTTGCATGCTTTCATCTATACTCCACACAGATCTCACTTGTGAGACAGACTCTCTCGTTTAGGACTGCCAAGGTAATCTGTTAAAGCCGATCACTGATGCCATCAGTTGATTCGGATGATTTGCCTCTCGCGAGACTAAATTACTGTTGTTATTGTGATACTGGAGAGGAGCAGAAGCACTATCGAATCTTGGGAGATAGTTCTGTGAGGCCATTCCCAGCTGTGAGTTGGGGTACTGAGAAAGGAAAGAAAAAGGTTGAGGGTTAGGGATTTGTTGAGGTGAGTAAGCTGTTTGGAGAGAAGGGGTTTGAAATTGGAACTGATTGACAGCCAACGTGTTGGGCTGCGGGTTCGAGGCACTGTTTAGTCCAGGGAAATGGGGTTGTTGGTTGGTGGGCGCATCAAATCGATACTTCGAGTCATTCTTTTCCAATAGGTCTTTCAGACTGATCGTAGGGATAGCGTTCTTCTTTTACAAAAAAGGGTTGGGTCTGACACCCTCGTTGAAAGGGGTGGTCTCTTTTTCGACTATTGGCACCGCAGTTATCTGGGCTGAGGCTGGGGTTTCTTTGCTGCTTGAAAGTTCAGAAGATTGTGTCTAGGAAGAAGTCATCGGAGGCTGAGGAGTCAGCACCAGGATTGGCGAGGCAACTTTTTCGGGATTGTGTTTAGGAGAGGAGACTGAGTCGGTCTCGGAAGGCCTGGGCTGCCCCCGGGATGATTATTATTCTATGAGATCTAACATGTCTCCATGCAATGGGTCGGCAGGCAATTAGACTTAGGATGTGGAGGTGTGTTCAACCTCGTTTTCGGCTGCAGACATTAGCGACTCAGACCTTTCTTCGCAGAACCCAGATTCCGATTTTTGCTTTGAATATTCAGATTATTTTTGTTGATGAGGGCTCCCTGTTGCACTCGATGTGGCCACTTGCAGCCCCACCAGATGCCTCCTGTTATTATCCTCCTCGACGGTCTGATCGCCGCACTTGTGTTTTTGAGTTGTCGCCAGAGCCTAGACACTTGGCCTCGAACTGATGCGAGTTAATGACTATATGATATCCTTTTGCATTTCTTGCTGCACTACGGTTGAAATATTGACGATGGGGACCACGGCTGCAGTGGTCTTCGTTTTTAGGGAATCGCGCGTCGCTGGGGAAATCGGTGACGAAGCGTTTGAGGCTCGGAATAGGATTTGTTTGACTCGCTATGGCTTTTCTCGCTGTTCCCACGTCGAACGGGGATTCGATCTCAGACAGCTAGGGTATTCGCTGTCGGTTGTCGGCTCTTCTTTGGTATGTCTTATGGTACCGGCGTTATAGGTGGCCTTTCGGCGCATGCATTTCCTACATGTGCTTGAAGCCTGTTCCTGATTTCTATTCAAGAACTCGACCCAGTGCTCTTTAAGCTCGGAATTGTACTGCGAGTTCTAAAAGATAATGCGTTCCAGATGCTTGTCAGGATGGGCCTGACAACTTTCTGACAGATATTGGAGGAAGCCAGATGGATCAGAAGACTCCGAAAGCAGAAGGGAAGGGAAAACAGGGTGACTGTCAGATCGATGGGCGGAAAGCTGTGGAAGTTCCTAAGCCTCAGGGAAGAGGCAAAGGGTTTTGGTTTGGATGAGTTGCGAAAGGGACTTCCAAATTTTGGCACTGGTCGAAGATAGATATTGGGTGGCGGTGGCGAGGAGGGTGGTGGGAGAGGCGAGTTGCTGGCGAGACTTGCGCTAGTGGCGCCAGCTGCGGTGGATGAGGCCAGAGGGCTGGACTCGATAGATGTGTGGATTGGACATTGGGAGTGGTTGGAATTTGGACAATGGAAAGTTTATGTAATTTAGGAGAGGCAGGCCCTGGCAAAAAGGGAATCTAAAATAATGGAGGGCACGCCTTAACAATACAGGCTGTGTTTGTTATACTTCGACCATTATTCTTAATTTATTGTTCGGCTATTCGTAAATACCTGGCCACACCAGCACCCAGGCATTCAAATACCCGGCTCCCCCAACTGAATTGCCTTCACCCACGCCAACCCCAACTGTTGACTCCCGATTCCCGAGGAAAGAGGGGCAGGCGGATGGGTGTGGGTTGGGTGTGAGGAGGGTGTGAGATGGCTCCTTTGGGTAATTTTAAATACTCCGATGGTTGGGAAAGAGGCACGCAAGAGGAGGATTATCACAGTTTGTGATTTTCGATGGTTATGTGGTTTATAAACTCGAAAGTGTAGACTGCAATAATAATTCTCATTCGCTCAAACAGCCATTGAAATATTCTCCAATAACTGTAAAAACAACTTGCATTACCGCACCTCCCTCTTACTACATTTTAGCCCCTCCCACCCATGGATTCCCAAACACTCCTGATGGCCTATCTTCTCTCGAACAATAGGCCCTCTTCTACCGACCCTATGGCCTCCATTGACCACAAAAACCCAGGCCTACTTGAAGCCCTCGCCAAAGTTATGCCCTCCCACGCTTCCCCTACCTTTGGGACGCCCAACATCGGCTCAGTCTTCAAATCATCCGAAGGACTTGCCGGCCACCACCATGATCCCAGCCATCTGGGAATGGCAATGCAGAATCAGCTTATCCAGACCATCATCTAGGAGAAAATCAAGAATGAAATCCTGATGAATTTCCTGATGGCCAACTCGAAGATGATGTCCTACCCGCAGCAGCCAGTGGTGGAAAACCCCAATCACGCAGCCTCCTCGACTCAATCATTTCTGCCTATAATATTGAATTCCCAAAATTGTTACCCCCCAGGAAACCCCAACAACCAAGGGATTAACCTCAACAACTACAACTCCTGTGTTTCCGACAAATCCAACAAAAGCACAGAGTCCATGCCTACTCCTAAGGTCGAGGAAAGTGTCATGGAAGAAGAGATCGAGAGCATCAGTTCGGAGGAGTCAGAGTCGTCAGAAAGCAGCGAAGATAGTGCCGAGCTGATCCGGCACCGACTCCAGCCCCAGCGGGTGGAGCGCAAAAAGCATCGACACCCAGCTGTGAAGAAAACCTTTAAAAAACTGAAAAATGAAACCAAAAACATTCCTAAGAACTACGGGAAAGCCATCGTAGCCTTCATCGAGAAAAATGAGAAGCTGGTGCGAAGTATTCTATCCCGATACCCTCACCTCGATTACTCGAAGTACATCCTGAACATCCGACAGCGCCGCAAGAAGATTAACTCCATCGCTGACTTGCGCAGCCTCTGGCTCGATGAGGAGAACGACTTCGCAGCCCCGACTCGCATCCTCTCCAACATCTTCTTGAAGAAACACAGTCTGAGCTACATCTTCAACTCACGGGTTACCAACTTCGAAGGACATATCAAGTACAGGTATAGGCTGATCGAAGCTCTGAGGAACCCCAAGAACTTCACGAGCATCAAAGTATTTTGACCCAAGTGAGGGGGCAGCACCAAACTACCTCCTCCAAGTATTCTAATGTACTCTAGAGTGACTGTACTAGGAAGGTCCGAAGGATTTCTCTAATGGTTGAAGTGTAGTCTTGCAGACTCGAAACCGAAATAAGTCTGCGAAGGAAGAATGTGGAGTGGAACATGGAGAGATGAAGGGCTTGACTGGCTTGGGAACTTTAGCGAGTACTTTAGTAATTTAGCCATGGAGTTGATCTTATGATAAGGTGACAGCTTTGTATAAGTCAATATCCCAATAAAACAACATACACCCATAGAATCATGAGCCATTAAATAAAACTATAACTCGTCAGAAACTTCCAAGCCCTTCTCCGTATGCCTGGAGGACATAAATTTAATCATAAACAATAGATTCGTAGTCCCGCTTCGTAAAAAAGCCTTATCCTCACTTCCATCTGAATAACGAAAACTTCTTCTTCTAAGCTGTTTTCTCTTCTATTCTCCCAACTCCCACCGTCCCTCCTGCTTGCTGCGGGTTCGTTTTGTTCAGTAAAGTCTAGTCGATCTGCATGCCAGGTGTTTCGCCTTCTTCTACCGCTTCATTCTGTTTCTGCTCGTTTTGAGTGTTCTGAAGCATTGTGATCACATTCCACACACTCCGGAAACTCACTACCAAACTCATATAGCAAATGGAATACCTTCATATTTCTTGATAAGGCTATTCTAGAGGAGCTGGAGGGACCTGGCACATTGATCGATTCTGGTTTCCAGGGACTCGTACTTGATGTCCATGAAGGAGTTGATGCTTTTTTCGAGTTAGGCATCTGAGTTGCGTTGGAGTGCGAGCTGCAGATCCCTATTCAGCTGCCCGCATTTCTCTTCAATCTTGCGGTGGATGAGTTCGCTAGAAAGAAAGTGTTAAAATGTGCTTGTACTTGTTCTACTCGACTAGCTGCAGCACACTGCTGCTCGAAAACTTAATAAGAGCACTCTTCATGTGTTCCACCTCGCTCTTGAGTCGGTTGATGTTTAGAGCTTGTATATTGCTGCTGACCAAGGACCGTTTTTTTTAGAGCTTTGTGCTCTCCTCTTCCAAGACTTCCTCAAAATCTAATGCATTTTCCATCCTATGCTTGACCCTAAGGCTTAAACTCAGTTCTTTACCTTAAGGATGTCCGGATGGCAGAAATATCGTCGTGCGAGCTTCGGATCGACAACCGGAGTACTTTTTCCCTCAGATCCTCTAAATCACGGTGGAAACGATTGTTGTCCTCAAGCAGAGTAGAATATTCTTCATTTAGATTTTTGCGAACGCTGTACTCCACCAAATCAGAGAAGGTTTCCGATAGTTCTTCGATGAGGTTGCACACCGGCTGAGGCTCTTGGGCCTAAGAACAGGGGGGTTGGGCTTCGGCTTGGATCTAGGGCGATAAGAGCGGAGGGAAAGATGTCGATGAGGAAGAAGAGAGTACATTGAGGATTTGCTATCTGAGAAGCATGCGAAAGTGAGGGGATTCGAAGATTTGGGAGACTACTTCCTCAGTGGCCATGGATGTGCTGCAAGGGGAATTAAATGACGAGGCAGTGCTGAAACAAGTTCAAAGTAATAAAAATTAATGGCTCTGAAACTGAACGGGTTTATTTGATACATCACTGGCACTCCTTCCCCAAATAGACCTGCTCCCTCCCATCACTCTTCCGGAACTCCTCCACAGTTTCATCTATTCCCTGAGCAGCTAGGCTTCGTCAAAGGTGTCCCTTCGGTCATTTATTTAACATCTCTTGCATCATCTGGTGCTTAGCTAGCCTTGCTATCTTTTATGACTCCTCCAACCTCCCCACTAACTACCTCAGATGGTTCCGCAGCTGTTCTATCTCCCCATGGTCTCTCTCCCGCAAACGCACCAGTGTATCTATCTGTTTCTGGTAGTCTTCCTGTTGGGCCTTAGAGGCTGACTCGTGCTTCAGAGCCGACTTGCCTGTCGGATTGCTACTATGATACTTCTTTGATGTTGCATTTTACTTTTTTTTCTTAACACTAGACTCTCTCGCACTTTGCAACGTGGGTTCCTCATGCATGTTGTTGAGTAGGGTATTCTCCCGATTGGTATTGAGGTCGTTCCAGAGCATCTGAGGGATTTCTACATGGTACTTTCTGAATAGCAGGAGGTAGTCCTCAAGAAGTGTCTAGACCTCACTTTCGACTGCTTCCCTCAGATCCATCGTTTATTGAAATTTTCTCATTAGGCTCTGATTGAGCTGGCTGAGTCGCTAAGATTCTTAAGTTTCCTTGACGTACAGATTCTTCCATCGTTAGCATTAGCATACGAGGTTATTGTTGCTCTTGGATGTATTGTTATTACTGGCTTCGTGCCGAGCCAACTTTGAACGGAGCTAATCAACTTCACGTGCAGAATCCTTGCAGACCAAGCAGGACTGGGAAGTGTTTTTGTGGGGTTGGGCTAAAATGGCTTAGGTAAGACTTTCTATTTATTAGCTTTCGAACTCATGGTCGGGATCAGGGTGTTGTCTGTAGTAGGAGGGGTAGACAGCATGGAGACACTGGTTGTAGAGGTCGACCTTTTCCATGAGGGAATGGTTGAGTTTGAGCATGGTGTTGTTTTTGCGAATTTAGTCGCGTAGCTGGTTGCCCAAGTCTTCGGCCGACATGGTTGGGTAGGACGCAGTCTTTGTTTAATGCTTGATTTATTTTATGGAAGCACTTTCAAATTCAAAATACAAACTCTTGCTTCTTTGCTACCTCTCTTCCCAATAAATTTATCTCCTACTTTCATCTACGACCTTTAAAATCCCTCATCCTCATGCTCACCACATCAACCCTTCCCCGTTCCTCCTGCCCCCTCAGCCAGATACGCACCCTTCTGCAATGGCTCAATTCTGTGCTTAAAGTAAAACATCTCCAAGTCACGCTGTCCTTCGTAGCTCAATATAACCAAAATCTAGTCCCTGAGCAACGGGGCCGTGTACGCCCAGCTGTTCGACCTGGCCTATCCTTGCCAGTTCCATCTGACCCGGGTTGTATGGAAAGCACGCACAGAGCAGTAGAAACAGACGAACCTGAAGATGGTGCAGGAAGCCATTCGGTGGGTGGAGCCGAAGAAAGTGATAGCGATCGAGAAGCTGATGCGTGGGAACGCGGAGGCATGCGTGGATTTGCTGTCGTGGTTCCAGTCGGTCATCACTGCTGATCAGATTCGGGTACGATTAAACTATTAAATATTGGTGTTTGAGTTCAGAATTACAATCCTGAAGAGCGGAGAAATGGCAACTCGCTGCCCAGAACCGACAACCTCCCCAAAAAGGTGATCCTCAAGAAATCCTAAAAGCTTCCTCTTCCCCCACCCAGGCAATGGAACAAGAAGCAGACGCTCCTTCCAAAAGACCTCCGAGGCCGAAAATCTCAAACCAATGAGGCCATTTAGCTCCTTGATCAGACCAAAAATTTTATTAACGACCCCATACTGGACGCCGAACAAAAGCTAAGTCGCATAGTAGAAATTCTGTTCGGCTATGTTTCCCACAGGCACGTAGAGTCCCCTTCGGCTGAATTATTGAAGTTTGGTTCGCAGGCCTCCACGCAATCAGCACTGTCGAAGCAGGAGAGAAGCAAGAATAAAGGTTATGAAATCGACCTGGTAGATTAGGTTTCAGGAGAGAGGCAGTCAGGAGTCAGAGAGATTGTGTCAAGGGGCCAGGAGGGGTATTAGAATCTTCTGGAAGGGCTAGAATGCTGTGAAGATGAAACAGAAATCTAGGGTATGAAAACAGGTACGTAAGGGGGCGTGTAGACAGAATATACTTTTGGCTGAGTCGTCCCTTGATTTATCTCTTGAATCAATCTAAGCTATATGCCAATAAAAACTGAGAGTCAATTATCATCTCAATAAAAACCAAATAAATTGAATTTATATGGCAAAGCATTGAAGCTTTAAAGCTTACGCCGCACCCTCGGGCTCAACGATAGACATTGTCCGGATAGCCGCTTGGATAGGCTAGGGAGGAAGGCGCGTGACATGTCGATCCTCGAAGTCATGGGGATTCAGGACTAGAGAAAGAAGGTCGGTTTGGTATCAGATTGACGTGATGACGATCAAATATGCGGAGTGTTGAAGAGGCTGGCTTGATTAAATAGGGAAGCGACGTACTGTCTTGTAATTATAGGGAAATGCGGTTTAAGAATTCTAACTCCTGAGAATCGAGGAGTGGGTTTGCATTATCAATGTGTATTCTAGAGTCCGCGGGGGAGGTAGAGCCACGAAAAATAAAGTGACGAGTCCCACCCAATTTTTAATTAAGGGTCGCTGTTTAAAACCGCCAACTATCATCGAATCCTCAAATTAGTTCCAAATCAAACTCCTTTTCCGCTAATGTCTTCCCTCTTTTTAAGGCTAGTTCTTGTAGCCCTTCTTCTCACGCTCACCCTTTCAAACCACCAAAACAAGCTGTACCTCAAAAAAACACAACGCAACACACTCAGTTTCGCGTGTGCTGGTGTCCCCTACGCCTCTCCTGCCATCAGCTATAGTTTTGCTTCCCTACCTTCCTGGGCTCAGGCTAACGGAAACTCCATCATCGCGAGGCCCCCTGCCAATGAAGACAAAAACTACAATGTACAGGTCAGCTATGCAGATGCCTAGGGAAAAACTGGTTCATTTGCAGTTGTCTTCGACTACGATGACTCTCGAAAATCCGAAGATGGAACCTTTAGTGTGGCTGTGTCCAGTGGTTCCAGATCTTCGACTCCTATTCCACTTGTTGACTCACACTATGGAGTCACCTATTATCCTGGCTACACGATCACAGGTTCCGGCCTCGTCCCCACTTCTGATTTCACTGTGAGTGTGATTCTTCCCCCACCTACAGCTATTGTTCGGCTTCAGCCTATTAACTGCAACACACAACTGGCTAAGGTAAATCAAGTTAAGTCTGAGCTCGATGAGGCTAACAAAAGCCTGTCCGCGGTCCAAACAGAGATTCTTTCAGCAAATGGAAGCATTGAATCATCTATCAAGAAAACTGCTGAACTGCAGTCACAGATCGATCAGCTGAGTTCTGCGGCCAACTCAGTCGCCAGCCTCCAGGACCAGCTTTCCTCACTCAACCAGCGAGTCGCTGATCTCAAAGCTAAGAGTACCGCGGGTTCACAATTCATCTTTAATTTAACTGCTCAGCTAACCACTATCAATGGTGATAAGGAAACTTTTGTTTCTAGAAGAGCGAGCGTCCAAGGAGCACTTTCAGGAGCCCAAACTGACTCGGCTAATGCCCAGGCTGCCATCAAGGATCTGAGTAAAATACTCAGTCAGGCTAGAATGTCCCTTGCCAGCCTATAAACTTCTTCCAAAGTCTTGGCTGGAAACTCTGTGGAGCTGGATGCCCAAATTTCTACCTCTAATGAGAGAGTCTTGAGAGCCAGGAAGGAATTGGAGAGCGCGCTTTCTGAAAAAGATACCCTAGCATAGAATAGAAAATCTCTTGACCAAAGGATTGCTGATACAAAGGCAGTCATCGAAAAGGAAGCATAGATGTTGGAAGGCAACGAAAGGAAGCTTGCCGCCCTTCAAGCGAATGAAAGAGCCAGTACAGAGAGCGTCAACACACTGACTCTATCTTTAAACGAAATAACGACGACTATTGATACTTTGGAGAGCCGCATCGTGACTATCACTCAGGAAATTATTATCACGAGAATAGGCACAGAAGAGAATGCAAAGGCAATAGGTGAGATTGCGGTTCAGATCAAGATGCTATAGGATTAGTTGAACAAAGCGATTGTTGCCAGGGCGAAGAGAGTTGAACTATAAAATCAAGTTGAGGCCATCAAAGGTCTACTAATCAAGATGAAGAAGGGTTTGGAACTCGCACAAACTCGCTCCGGAGAGCTTGTGTCCAAAATCAAGAACTTAAATATGAATTATGGAAAAGCTTTGGAAGCTTATAGCCAATGCAAAGTGAGAGCGGAGGCCCAGGAAGAATCTACAATCGTTGTGATTGACGAGACCAGAAGCTCTAGAGTGGTTAGCGTATCGATTGGCTCTGGAAAGCCTCTTTGGGAGTCCGACTACACTTGTGCTGAAGACGCAGGAATTTATAGGTCGAACAGCGGTGTGATCACGCAGGTTGGAAGAGACTTCGTGGTGATCAATGGACAGACAATTCTGCTGGGTGGATGCACTGAGGTGGAGGACAGGGACTGGAACAGAAGAGTAAGGCCAAACAGAGTGGCGTCGTACCGTGGATTGGAGAAGGGTGGAAGGATTTACGCGAAAAGCTTCAGCTGTAACTGATGGTGTATTTATTGACGCAGGCAAGACTGCTTGGATAGAAAGCGATTGGATGAAGTAGAAACGAGTATGCAGAGCGATATTATAGAGTAGTCTAATTCTGAAACAGATTTGTACGCAGAGTCACTAATATCATTGATAGCCCAGCTTCACGAAAAACTCCTCCTTGTTCAGGAACCCGTCCTTGTCCAGGTCTGCCTCCTCGATGAACTCCAGAATGTCCGGGTCCGAGATGTTGATGTCTAAGTACTGGTTGAAGATGTTCTTAATTTCGTGCATCCCGACCAGCCCTTTCTCCTTGCGGTCGAACAGCGCAAACATTTCCTCGGCCTCAGCCTCCCTACCTTTACCATCGAACCACTTTTTGGTGATCATTTGCAGGGTTTCACTCAGAGTGAACTTCTCCTTAGCGCTATGGATATCTGTGATTTCTTCCTCGATCTCCTTGCCGTTCATTTTCGAGAAGGCGAAGTTGCCCAGGATGCTTCGTAGATTATTGCGGGGAATGACGCCTGTCTTGTTGGGGTCGTAGAAAGCGAACGCGTCTTTGATTTCATTTTCCTGATGCATGAAATAGATGATAAAGATAATCAGGTAAGGACGATACCATGTCTTCTGAGAGTTTGTTGACCTGGACTTTGGCGGCCAGTCGAGGAGCGTTGTTAGCCTTTTTCTTGTCGGTGGGTCTGCTCATGGTTTGAATGTGTGGCGAGCAAGTATTGGAAGAAGTTTATTATATAAAATTGTCAAGAACTTGAAAGGCCCTCTAACGATGGGTCTGGCACTCTATTAACTTTATTGAATTCTTCTTATATATGATGTTAGATTAGGCTTCCTATTCAAGAATTCACAGAAGGAAGTCTCACTCCGAAACTTTAATCTACTGCCTCACATTCGTCTCAGCCCTTTTTCCTGCATGTACTCCCACAACCCGTACTCTTCCTCGCCTTCTTCCTCCTCCGGCCTCCCACGCCCCCTGCCTCCCGACCCTATTTCTCTGTTCTACCTTTAATTTTATGATGACAGATACTGCTTTCTATTCGTACGCTCCGAAATACGGGACGAGTCCTTTTTTATGGCAAACTTCTTAGGCATTCGCAGCAATAAAGGCACTTACTGAGCTTGTCCTTCAAGCAATAACTCAGGCTACTTGTTAACAGAGGTGAAGAAACGAATTTTGGAAATGCTAGGACTATTGGGGAGCAGGGACCTAAACCTCGATGGAGGATCTGAATCGGTTTATGGTGATGTTTTAAGATGTTTGAAGCACGTTGGTAGTGGCCTTTCCTTGAGATGGGACCTGCAGGTTTGGGGACTATCGGTGATAAAAGGGGGTCAGAAAATCAGAATGATATGTAATAATTTGTAAAAGTGAGTGTTTTTCGTAGGGGAGTTTCAATTGCCGGGGATTACACTGAAAGAAGAAAGTTACATGATGTAGACGCGGTTAGAGGGAGGCTTGGGGTTGTGGGGAGCTAAGACAGCCTTGCTCACCTTGAGGGACAACGTAGGCAACACAATCTCGCTCTCGTTGGTCAAGTACTTGAGTTTCGCGAGGTACTTCTTCTCCAACAGGCTTTTCTTATCCATAGATATTTGCGGTCGGTTCTTATAGTTGATAAAGTTTATAGGCTAACCCCGTCAAATACTATCTGGAACCAAAATAAAATCCTTAAGCCCACACGCTTTAACCGCCCATACCGTCCATGTATAGTCCCCTTACTGAAGCAGACGCCAAACAATAACTCAAAGGGTGTTCCTGTCTCCAATAAACCCACCCAATCGATCGCTATAACGAGATCGTCCAGCTCTACAACTCGAAGCATATTCTCCCCAAACTGATCCCACTCAAGGCTCCAGACATGCTCATTTACATGTACTCTTTGTATAGCACCGCCTTTGGAAAGCTGGCAATGGTGTTCTTGTTAGTGTGCGTGCCGGTGGCTAATATCTTTGTGATGTGCAGTTTGGTGAGCTGCACCATTTATTTGCAGACTCAGATGAGCGTGGTCCGTCGCAATATCAAGATCGTGGCCAATCCTTTCGAGGATTTCATGATGGAGAACGAACTGTGCGAGAAGCTGGATAAGCACTTTACCACCTTAAAGATCAGTGTGAAATGTGAGTTTTACTTTACTCCCTTTATTGGTTCCGACGCTATGCTCAATATTATCATTTCGCACTCAATCTTACTATTTGTCCATCTTTACAATCTGTAGAGTTATAAGGATTCACCTTCAATAGTACTGTCCAAGAAGCGTTGCTCCAGAAAGCTGCAAGTAAGGGTGGAGTCGTCGAGCTCACTCTTTACGACAAATTCAGCTACGACTCTTACTATAAGTTGCCAGGTGCTCGCCGGCAGCTCTGGTTGTGGACAGGTCTGTCAGTGGCCCTGACAGCTGTTTCGTTTGTGATTTTCGGCATTTTACTTAGCTGAAGCCACTCTATTGTTTTTCTGTCAGGTCTTGGGCGTTTGAAGCTAATGAGTTTGCTGGGTCCGTATAAACTGTGTGCATAAAGATAGGCTTAGGACAATTGTTTAAAACCTTCGAGTCAGCAACAACATTTTCTTCTTAACTGAATTACTTATTAAGATCACTCATGGCACTCGACACGCCTGCCTCTCCCACCCCCCTCATTTATTCCATCACCACTCCTATCACTACCACCGACCCTCCTGCTAAACATGTCTTCAAACTATTCCTCGTCCTCAGCCTCGTCCTCTTCGGCATCCACATCGAATCGCCCTACGACAAATACTTCACTCAACTCACTGTCATCGGCCAAATCCTTTCTATTACTAACCTGGTCTTAGTCATCCTCTATTACTAGCAAACCCACTTCAGCATGGCACATTCCCGCTTCTATCTTCTGACCATCGGCATGGAAGGTGTTATTATCGTGGGCTACTGGGCCATCCGCATCCTTCTTCGCGACGGAATTATCGACCCTGATGAACCCCGCCCCTGGTAAACAGAACTTCTGTCTGTGTGGATGCACGGAGGGTCCTTTTTGCTTTTGGTGTACATTGAAACAACAGGCAAGGTGCAGCTAGAGTTTAATCCTGTGACCAAGATGGCAACCCATGTGTTTGGGTGGTGTATCTGGTACATTGGAATTCAAATCGGTTACTTCTACTATAGCGGCAATCACATCTACCCTTTTCTGAAGATGCTCGAGTGGAAGATGTTGGTTGCCTTCTAGAGTACGTTGGTTTTAGTGGCTATCTTCGCAGACTATTTTGTGACCTTTATGATGGAGCACCGGAAGCTGAAAAGAAGCCGGCAGCACAAGCACCACTCCCGCAAATCTCATAAGGAATCCAGTACGGGCTAAGAACACAAATACGACAGGATTGAGTACAAAAACAAATGATGGTTAATAAGACTCTTCATGTTTTTTTCGAAATTCCTCAGGCATCAATATCGAGTTTTGTTTTGCTTAAGAACATTCTCTTCACACATCCAAATACGTGATTCTCAACCCTCACAGCAGATGGTGTTTGTCTCTGAAGCGACTTATATGCTCCTTGCTCGGCTTACACGGTCGGTTCTCCTCCCTCCTAGTTCCCGCATACTCCGACCCCTGGCTGCGTTCCGTCTTGAGCCCGTTGTGCAGATTCCCGCTGCTTCCCTTCTTGGCGTTCGCCTCCATCCTATAGGTTGAATTGGTTCTCTACTCCTTGACGATCCTGTTCTTCAGAATCTCTTTGTATATGTTATCTTTGAAAATAGTGTTGTTATGGTTGTGGTTCTCTTTGTTGTTCTGATGGACGCTACTGTTTCCCAGCATAGTCAGTAACCGCTCACTATGACTTTCGGGCTAGTAGACTTGCTGTGCTTCAACGTTGGAAAAACGGGTCGATTGGTGCACAATTTTACCGATAGACTTATTCGTCTGACCTAGGTTTTCATTGGAGTTCTAGCGTCTATGTAGAACTATGTTTGAGCATCGAACGACTTTGCCATGTCCGCTCATCACCCCCGAACCGATGTGGCTACTGGCCAGCAGACCTAGACTTTGACTTTGCGATTGAAAGTTGACAACTTCTTATAAACTGGCTGAGGAGGTAATTGGATTGGGATGCCTTTTAGTCTTCTTGGGCTGGCCCATCATCTATTTATTGATGATGCGCGACTCGAACCCAGGGTCTTCCTCCAGCAGAATTTTGCTGCTATACGGAGGCAGTGGTGGTTGCGGGAGCTTCCTCTGCTTAGGGAACACCAACATCTATGTAAACGAAGGGTCAGAAAATAATCCTGCAATTTTTCCGACTCCTATCTTTTTTTTTCGGGATTCGTTTGAAGTCTTAGAATCATTGGGTTCAGAGGGATTCTCTGTGTTACTAACGACAGGAATCGGAAGCACCTGAACCTTAGTGGCTAAAGGCACCTGTGTGGAGCCTTTATCATCTTGTAAGCAAGCAGTTACCCATTTATTGAAAGAAGCTACTTTGTTGTTGGTTGCCTATCTATCTGGTATAAACTCCTGTGTCCTAGGCTCCTTCGTAAGTTCTTGTCTTTGTTTATCTGTCTACTTTTCCTGTACTGCCCTTGCCTCGTTTGGAGGCATGCTGTTATTGGATTGGAATTCGATGCTCTCCTCTGTTTTTACATCCTCGACTCCATCTAACTTCAACATCTGAGGGATAACTATTTTTTCATCCGAAACATCTCCTTCTTTACTTGTTGTCTTTTCCTTGTAGATGCAAATAGAGCTGTGTCTACTGCTCTCCATTTAGGACTCTACTTCTTCAGCTAACGGAATTACGAAGTTCTTCAGATTCGGATGATGTTGCCAGCTACCTTCTCCACTTCCCTACTTTTTGAGTCCCTATAGTATCATGTACACATCGTCTTTCTCCTTGACCCAACCGTCTATGCTGACGAACTCTTTCTTGGAGAATTGGGAGACTTGGAGTTGGGAGGGAATGACGAACTGCCACCTGTTGTCCTGAAGGACCATGTACAGGGTGAGGCTGTGCAGCTACTGAAGGATGTTCTCGAAGTCAGAAGAGTCGAATAGCTATTGAAGAGCCTTCTTCCTTCCAAAATGGTGGATGATGTCGTTTTTGATTTGCTGCAGCCTGTGCTCAAATATTGTATCGCAGTTGTCCTGGAGAGTCTTGAGAAGTTGCTGATATACCTTTTTATGCACCGTAGTGTTCAGGCACTTGTAGTCTGCTTTTTCAAATGTAGTGTGTTCTTTGGCATCTCTATGTTATAGCTTCAGAATCATGCATACTTCTCTGACTATGGCTTCAACCTGCTCTTCGATTGACTTGTACTTCAGCTCTAGTATTTTCTGTGCTACCTAAACGTATGTCTTGGGCTTATGCAGGATTGCACTCAAACCGTTGCTCAGCGTCTGCTTCATGAAATCTTAGAACTTGTTCTTGAACTCTGATGCCATCATAAAGCTGGAGCCTGTGTTATTATGGTTGCCAGCGGTCATCGATGCTTTGTCCTGAAGCTCCTTTACAGTTTTGTTGAGTTTTATGTTCTCGCAGCGTATTTTGTTGAGGTCTTGACTAAGTGCTTTGATGGTTGCATCTTTTTCCTGGATGAGGATGAGAATTTCCTGCTGTGCTTGTTAGGGTGGAACTTTACTGAGATCTGCAATGTAATGTTCACTCTCAAGGTATTGGTAAAGGGCAGTTGTGGATGTAAGTTGGGCCATATCGGGACAGCTAAAGAGTTGTTATAAGGTTTTGAAAGTTTGGGTGGTTATGGTCCGAGAGTCGCAGCGAAATTAAATAAATCCGGACAGGCCAACCGTCACTCTGCCCACATCCCTGTTCCTATATATGGCATAAATATTAGTACTAAAACACACGCCCCAACAAACACCATGTATCCTACCAGCGACCGCGAACAACCCTTCTTCTCCCAGCCTAGCCATACCGTCCACCACTACTATGAAGATGTCCCCCCGCCTCTCAGCTAACTTCAAAGTGATCCATATTAGGACTAGAACTGGATTGGCGATCTTGCACAAACAGTGCGGCTTCCTCCTATGTCCCGTGAACCTGCGTAGTCCAGGCTGTCTGCGACGGTGTCTACTGAAACCCCAAAAGCAGCTCGGTCAAGGAAAAGCAGCATATCCAAAAAACCGTATTCGACTAGATTTCAGAGCATTCCTCCGCTCGTCACATAAGAACCTCTTCAAAACATTCGTTATAATACCAAGACCAAAGATGTCCTCGAGTCAGTTCTGAAGTCAATTCTTAGTAATCCTCAATAAGAGAGACTTTTTTCGCCTACGCCACGGGAGACGCTAGTGACTTTGCTGACAAATCCTGCGCGACTCAAACAGTATGTGTCATGCCTAGTGCTTAGGATGCCTGACCTATCTCCCCAAGTGGTGAGCAGGTACTAACTGTTGATCCTGCTGCTTAAGAAAATAAATGAGCAACAGTTCGAAATCAAGCAAGACAAGACAGACTTCCAACTGATGTTCAACACGAAGCTAACAAAAGAGAAGGATGAGGAGATCGCACGATTAAAGAAAGCCATAGATTCGAAAGACAGCGAAGTCAAAGAACTAAGCAAAGAGTACGAGGTATGCATCGGGAATCTGAAGGAGACGATTTGTTCTTTGGCGAAGAAGAATATGCAGAACAGCCAGCATAAGGACAGCAGCATCTCAGAGATCCAGGCCGAGAGGGAGACGGGCATGGGCCATCGGATGAACGAAGAAGGGATCAATACAGGGAGTCGGTCGATCACCTTCACGAAGAAGCGCAGGAATTGATTAATAATTTATATGATGGGAGAGGGTAATACGTACTAGACTTAAGCAGATAACAGGCCAATACTCTTAGTGAGGAAGCGATGCCTACAAGATCGTTTTATCCATAATCTTTAATTGTAAAAAAGAAAGGACTAAAGTAATGATCCCTCGAGAATAGGAAGAGTACGAACTTAATTATTCGTAGCTTTGTGCTACCGAATCCCTCCCTTTCATCTACGACTAACATAAAGATGTCCTAGACCCAGCATTCTGGTAACCAGGAGATTTCTTATGCTTATCAATTCAGCCCCTCGTAGGCTAGGCACTACCCGAAGGAGTTTCCTAAGATAGTGCTCTCGTACCTATCCCCCCAGAGACTCAGCCCCAAGCTCAGATGACTGCTGCCTAAAATACTACGCTCTAGCAACAAGCGGCAAGCACTGTTGATGCAGTTGTATTTTAGGCAGCTGGAGGTTCGGGTTCAAAAAAGTTAAAAAAGCAAAGGGAAACCGGGAAAAATTACATCTTAAAGAGACTTTACAATTGGAAAAAGAAGATGCTTGCGAAAAACAAGGGTTTAGGGTAGCTGAGTGATTCCCTTAATACTTTCCTTGGGCTACTGAAGATCACGCCCCAATCCAGCAGAACTCTGTCTGAAGAAATCCTCTTTCATTTTTGGCTTAGCGACAGGGCCCCTGCCCAGGAATAACTCTATCGCTCCTTCATCACTCGGCAATACGTCCCCTAAGCCAAAATCATAATCGGGAACAAATACCAACAGGAAGATCCTAGATTTTCCACATTGCAAATTTACCTCAACCGCATCGAGAGAGTTGCTGGCGAGCAGGATTTTTCGGAGGCATACGCGACGATGTGTTCTCAAGATAGGAATTCGCCGAGGAGCGTGAAGGCAATGTTGAACATGGCAGCGAAGTTGGGAGGGGACTTGGAACGGAGAGTGAGATAGCGGATCGAATGATGGCGAAATGGGCATTCGAATGATAAGATTATATTCTTGATGAAAGTATATTAGGAATAGCACCAGGGTTATTTTGTGTGGATAAGATAGTAGGCGTGGCTCATAAAGTCTCTACCACTGCTTAATTACAAATACTAGATCATTAGGATAGAACTTCGGATTCTAGCCACACATTCAGCCCATGCCAGTGTTTCGCACAATGTCGTCTTAAACAATTGAGCGCGTGAACTCCAACTCTTCATCCATGACTAACCATCCACCATTAGATGACGGCTACTTTAGCCGCGTACTTTCAAAAGGAGGTACTTCTTTTGTGATCTACTATCATCCCGATCACAATACCTCGGATGATTATCTGAAGACCCACTTCCAGAAGTATGCCAATAACGATTGCAACATGGATAATGAGGAGTGGACCATCCACCAGAATCAATTCATCAGAAAACAGTCATAATCCCGAGAAGCACAACCCGAGTTAGAAGCTGTAGAACCGGAGCAGCGCAGAGGGGAACTCATTGCCGTGGATGAACCTGGTAGTGACCACTAAAATGATGGTGAGGAGGACAACGAGGATGCGACAGAAACGGAGCGGCAGAAGAAGAACAGAAGGCAGAAGTAGAAGGCAGCAATTCCAAACTGGAAAAGGATAATGAGGTAAAAGACTGGGTTGCTGAGAAAACATGAGGATTTGGGCACTGCGATCTCACAAATTCAGGAAAAACTTCGTAAGGTCTAAAATAAAAATATTTTTAGGTCCAAAGAGGCCTTGCTCCTTTCTTGGTTCAAGGAAAAACACCCTCACCTACTCGATATCTATCGAGAATTCACCATTTCCTTCTGTCTCAAGAAAAAGTCTCAGAATCCTCATCCCGAAGGATCCCACGCACACAAGACCTACGAAGAGTGTATTGCATTGATCCAGCAGAGTTCTTAAATGAACGACCATGTTGAATGGCTCTGCCTATGCCTGAAGAGCCGGCATGATTATAAGCAGATTTCGAGGGGCTACTTGAAGATGGCTTTGGCCCTTTAGACTAATTTCAATGCGAAGCTGTAGTAAGTTGTCTCCGAGGCAATTGTGAGGAAGAGAGAAGGTTGATGATAGGAATTTATACCAATGAAGAGAATTCAGAACTTGGAAGATTACTGGCCAAATGTGGCGAAAGATTTCATTATTTATTATCAGAATACCAAAAATACGGAGAGTACATCTCCAGCCTCATATCATTTGTATACCACTACGATGGATCTTGACAATAGGATTAAGGCTGTCATTATTGAGCTTTTCCCTCACCATGATAAGGACAACTCCGGCACCCTCAACGCTCACGAACTCGCTGGTTTCTTCAATCAGGCCTTCCAGAAACTTGGTATCAATATCGTCCTCAGCCAACAGGAAGCCATCCATGCACTCCAACGCTACGATGTCAACTATGACACACAAATTACTAAAGAGGAAGCCTTTGCAGCACTCAAGCAGCTCGCTTCTCGTCAAACCTCTCCCCAAGGACAGCCTCCTCCAAACGCACCTTGGGTTCCCAATACTAACTGCCCGGCTCCTGGAGGATGGGGACAACAGCAACCTGCGCCATTGAACAATAATATGGCATGGGGAGGCGCGCAAAATCAATGGACTGCTCCGAATACTCAACTAGGCAATCCTTGGAACCAACGAAACCCATACGCTCAAGTGGCCCCGCAAACTCATCCTGGGCAAGGTAATCAGATTCCAGGTGCTGGGATGAAGATGCCTATTGGTAATAACGTGTAAATGCAGGCCAAGCAGTACGTGGATGAGGCTTTCCTGAAGTATGACAAAGATCGGTCAGGATTTCTGGATGCGAGAGAACTGTCAGACGTTTTCAATGAGATTTTGAGGAATTTGGGGATTCCGATAGAGTTGAACCAGATGTAGGCAATGGCGATGCTGCGATAAATCGACAGGAGTAACGATGGGAGAGTGCAGAAGCCCTAGCTATATGTATGTGTCAAGAACTTGATGGATATGTCACGCTGAGTGATTACAAGGGCACCGATTCATAATAGCGAAAGTGCAGAAGTGATAGATTGGCATGTTTGGTTTGTGAATTATGAGAGTACTGCCGTCGTGACCTTAGAGATTTGTGGACCAGATGGCCAGCTGAAGAAGGAACGCGAATGGTAGGGTTAGATCTTGGAATAGATCTGGGGTTATGTGATTGTTCTGGGCAAATTTCTTCTCTTGATATTGTGCTTCGAGCGGCCAATCAAAAAGTAGGCATATTTTATAAAAACGCATAACTCATGTATTGCCTCCTCCTCTTCAATGCCCTCTTGATCTATACACTCTGTCAGGCTGTCCCGCCAATGCCTTCCGCGTCTACCAAACTTGCCAAAGGACCCATCACCTTCCAATACTACATCACCGACAGGAAGACCATAATCATCCAGCTAGATTCGGAACGCTGCCATTATCTGGGCCTGGCCTACCGCCCCACCATGACCAAAGTATCGCTCAGGCTTGCTCATCCTTTTTGGTTTTCATCTGATGGGTAGAGCCCCATGCTGCTTTTGGACCCAAAAGTTGCATTCTCGATCCGTCCAATATTTTTAGACTGACATGTCCATTGCGAATATAGTAACCTACGAAGAAAATAATAAACAAGTGCATGAAATCCTTTTCGGCGACTATTGGAGCGAAGGACACCAACAACCTAAACCTGATGTCAGCCAGGAAGTCAGGGTACCTGTGATACTAGGCGCTGATACTGGTGAAGGAAAGTACATAAGTTTGCAGTTCGAGCGGGAGCTTGATAGTGGGGACCCAGAAGATACTGTGCTCCGAGAAAATGAGGACTTCAATTTCGCAGTAGCCTGGTCCGACGACTTAGTGCTCGCGAAGCATACCAATCTGGTATATTTTTCAGGCAAACTGGCCAACCCCAGAGCAAACAATCAGACTCAAACCAATTCAACCGCTAATAAAAATTAAGTTACTGACAACGCAACTTCTGGCATCACTATCTAGAAAACATAAGCCAATCCGCCCATCCAGGTACATCCCTATGCTCGCACTCACGGTGTCTGCATGACCATAGCTTGGTATTTCTTTGCTGACCTTGGAGCCTTCTTCATTCAGTACCGGTCGCGTGGCTATACATACGTCGCGCATATTTGCCTCAATGCTATGTGCTGCTTCCTCACGTTAGTTACAGGCGTGATCATGTTGGTGTCAGTTCAGGGAATGGTCTCCACTGCCGGTATGAACATAAACCAACGCAGCCACCTGTTTTTCGGTATGTTTACTCTCGTGGTCATGCTTCTACAGATCGCTGTGGGGGCTACAGTCTACCATTTCGTATTCAAGAAGACTGTTCGACCGTACTGGATAATGTGGGGCCGAAAGATACACCAGTATTCTGGCTACACGATACTCTTCTTCGCGAAGATCAACTGCTTGATCGGCTGGTCGATGGTCGACAGAAGGATCTTCATCGGCCTATTGATCTGGACTCTGGCCATTATCGGTCTTTTCATCTGCAGGAAGCT
Organism: Lepidurus packardi; assembly: GCA_023053545.1. NCBI lineage: Eukaryota > Metazoa > Arthropoda > Branchiopoda > Notostraca > Triopsidae > Lepidurus > Lepidurus packardi. Next base: position 50,715 of record JAKZAN010000091.1, read on the forward strand.
TTGGAGCCCGCGTCTGACTGGCACCAAATTCAATCCTTCCAACATTCTAACATCTCTGAACAACCAAGTTCTGCACCAGTTGATGGTCAAACATCCCTATAATAGCTCCGAGCTCATTGATAAAAAGTTTGTCGTGTTTTCTGAGTATGTCTGGGACCTAGAAAACATCAAACAGTTTCATCCCGCCGGGCATCGAATCATCTAACATGTCAACGGAAGGGAAATCGACAGGTTCATCTATGGCATTGAGAACCTGCCTCTCTAAACTGAGATTGACGCAGTATCCCATAGTCTCAAAAGCGTTGAGGCAATGGGTGCTCCCATCTTCAGGATAGAGACTCATAAGCCTCTTTACAATGCTACCTGTATTTTGGACTAGTCACAGTTTATCACTATTTCACGAGAGGAGATCGGACCCGACCTGTACATTTTTTAGTTCAAATCCAACAAGCAGAGGCTCATTCATACCCCTCCGTAAGAGGTCTCCTTTTTGGGACAGTATTATACTGTGATCGGCTTCGGCGTCAGCAGACTCTATTCTTCTGTCAATTGTATGCGGTAGGATAATCGTGATAGGGTAGACGCGTGGCTTCGAGAACTGGGCTACGAAGTTGACAAAACTCGCAAGAAGAAGTACAAGCGTCACAGCGAGGAAGAAGTCGATCCTAACGCCGTAAGTGCGCGAGTGCTCAGCAAAATGGAGCTTAATGGCGAATCTATTCCCCTGTTGATGAAGTGTTATAGAAATGGAAGGTTTACTTCTAAAATGTTGGAGAAAGCCCATGACACTGTCTTCACGGTGCAGGGACAGATCGGACGGGGGCTAAGTTTGAACAAGATGTCCCGAGGGAAGATCGTCATCGTCCTGGGTGGCACAGGACTGATCCCCTTCCTGGACCTATTTGATCTGATCTTTAAGACAGTGCTAGTGCAGAGACACAAAGTCGCTCTCAACGATCTGTAAGCTTCAATCCACTTCAATTCTGTTTATAACATGATTTAGGAAGCAGACTGATCCGATCTTTAAAGGGAATATCCTGAAGGGCTTCAGTTTCTTAGTGTATGCGTCATTCAACAGCATGCTGGACTTCGTAAACATCCAGCAGATGCACTACGTGGCACAAGAAAAACCTACCCTGCTGCGGGTCTACCTGAGGGTCAAGAACATCGATGAGAAGAGCAGAAATCTGCGGAACTCTTATAAAAAGGTGCTGAGCTTCACGGATCGGTATTTTTCGATCGAATTCGTGCAGGAGCACATCCAAACTGTGGACAACTTGGCAATGATCTATGTGTGTGGGCCGAGCAGGATGAACCAGGGTGTAGCCAAGGTGTTTAAAGACACGGGAGTCGATCCTACCAAAATCTATTACGTCTGAAGCCTCAACTCTATATCCTTGCATTATGTTTTTCTAATTATGTAGGCAGTTCACCCATTTCGTCTTATTGTGATTGCTATGTCTGCCTTATACTGTGTCTAATTCTGAAATATCCCGATATTCCACAATGCAGGCGCATACCTAAACCCCCAAGATCAACCTGTTGGTAGCTGCTACCGGCTCCGTAGCAACTATTAAACTACCAATCCTGCTCTCTTGCCTATCGGCCACCCATAGGTTTAACATCAAAGTCATCATCACCAAATCCGTAACACACTCGTCGTCACCATATTCTTTCTGAACCTTTTGCAGGGCACTCATTTCGTCAAGGATGAACTTCAGGATCTGTGTAAGCGATTCACAATCCATTTTGACATCGAAGAATGGAATTGGAAACAACGAGGGGACCCAGTTCTGCATATTGAACTCAGGAAGTGGGCGCACGTTTTACTTATCGCTCCACTTTCGGCTAACTCCCTCGCGAAAATAACCCATGGTATTTGTGATGACCTCCTCTCGCTCGTAGTGCGTTGTTGGGACCTTAGATCCAAGATTTCTAAGACAGTCCGCGACCCCCTAACTGAATAGCAAAAGGAAGGAGAGTATCTTAAGCACCCGATTATCGTGTGCCCCTCGATGAACAGTTTGATGTATGACAGTCCTATAACATAAGAACAACTGGAAATCGTCAGAAAAAGGGGGTTCTTAGTGGTCGGGCCTATTGAGAAAATGCTGATGTGCGGCGAAAAGGGCAACGGAGCCATGTAAGAAATTAACCAAATCGTAGGTTTCGTAGAGAAACTTTTCCCCGCAACTGCATGAACACCGTTAGAAAACTTTCCAAACCTAATGATCAGTGGTCAGGACCTTCTTAAAATATGTGTTTGAACAACCATCACTTTTGAGCTATCTGCATCCTCCGAAGCTTAGTGATGAGATTTTCCATCTCCTCGCGTGTTTGCTCGATGACGATGCGCCTTTCCTCGGCGAAGGCATTGTCTTTGATGATGAGTTCTAAGCTACAAATCGGAGTCCTGCAAAGGGTGTTCTTGCTGTGACTTACAATCATCTACATTAGCCCACAAATTATTGTTAAGATTTTGCCAGTTCATTGGTAAAGTATACCGACACTTTCCAGTTGAAGTTGACCAGCACTGCATTGTTGAGAGCCAGACATTTCTCAAGCATCATCTTCTTAATTTGATTGGACTTTAGCTTCAGAACCTTTTTGAGGGCCTTGAGAATGTCGGTCTTTATACTGTCTGCATACTTCATGAGGAAGGCATTGAGTTGCTAATCGTCCTGAGGGTCGGCGGATGCGAATTCGCCGAGGACGGTTTCCAGGGAGTCTTTAGAGGTGGTTATTTGGCTATAGTTTGTGATTTCTGGGTATTTGGCCATGAATTGGATGGGAGTGTCGAAGAGGATGTTGTTAGAGAGGTCTCCATAGAACTGAATGTGTTTATTGGGTAATGGGTGCATATCTGTACTTCCTCGAGCCTCTGTTTGTCGGCGAACCCTTCGAAAAACTGCATGGCGGAAAATCTCCTACGGCTAATATCAGAATAACTAATGTGTTTTCGCCCATGATAGCCATATGACAAAGTAGGCAGTTCTTATCAACACGACTTATTGATGACTCAACTATAAAAATCCACTTTCACCTAAAAACACTTTTCCTCCCCAATCATACAACTAGTCTTCGCCCATCAAGGTTCATAGGTATCCATGCTTTTTATCGGCTAGTTTCCAGTCTCCAGGCTCAAAGCCAGTTTTACCTTGTTCCCGTAGAACGCACTATTCTGAGTGATATCCTTATACCGTCTTACTCCACCCTCTCCACAAGCCATCTGCATCACTTTAAAGCAGTTGTACAAGCCATCGCACGGAGCCACGCAGCAGAGTGCGCAAGAGAACACACAGTATTTTATGCCTTTTGTGAGATTAGCAACGGCCTTGCCAGTATCTCCCAGTTTGCAATCAAAGCAGACAGGAGCACAGAGACTCCAGCAGCAAGCGTTACAGTAGACGTAAGATAGTCCTTGGGCCTCGATGCCCCACCACATGTCGATACACTGGGCAGTCCCGCAGGCGGTCTGGCCACAGAAGCAACACTGACAAACTTTCTTGAGTAGATCCATGGTTTGTGTTTTGTTAGGAGATAAATTTGGATTAGCCACAATAAAATATAACTCGGCTTGCTGAGGAGCCCAAGTTACTTTAGACAGACTTTTACTCTCTCATGCCTAAGAATCAAACTAAACTAAGCAACACACTCTCCCGCATTCAATAACAGATACAGCTACATCACACTCTTGACTATCCTCAACGGCTCCAAACAAGCCCATCACGCCTTGCTTTATACTGCAGTGTGTTCCTGTTACTCTCCTTTCTTGCCTGGTTTCGTGCAAATATAGATGAAGTGATTGTTGGGGATAAGCTTTTAGTCGCTGGCAGGAGTGATGTTAGCCTTGATGGTTGGCTTGTCGAGAGGGGTAACCTTTACATCCCAGTCATATTCTGTTTTTTCGGTCTTCTTCAGGTAGGTCATACGGTAGTCGGGCTGTCCGAATGAAACTAGGAAGTATACGCCGTTGGGTGCGAGCACTCTATATATCTCGGATATCATTTTATAGGCATTCGTCGATGAGCCTTCCCCGCACTAGTATTGGTGAATTATCGTTAAGGCATGTCTTCAAGGAGTGTTACGAGAATAGAGTCAAGAGTTCCCTTGTCGATGACAGCATCGAAGGAGTTGTCTGCGAAGTCCATTGCCCTGACATCCATTTGCTGGTACTTGAAGTGGAGCCCTTTGTCCTTATACTTCTACGTCATGGCCTTTACGGCAGTTTGCGAGATGTCGATGTTAGTGATGGTTTCGTAGCCTTCGTCGAACATTTCTTAGGAAAGACGGGAGTTGCCTGCACCTACATTAAGGACGCGGTGCTCTGGGAGGATGCATGGGGTGATGAGGTCGCGGAGAACGAAGTAGCGCTGGTACCAGTCGAAGGCGTCAGGATCGCGGGAGTAGCGTTCTTCCCAGTACTCTGCCTTTCCGTATTGGCTCATGGCGTGTAAGTTATGCGATTGATTATTTTCAATATACGGTATGAGGGCAGGAGAGCTTTAACCGTGAAAATCCAGAATGAATTAAGATTTTCGAGCCTTTGTTTACAATATAAATTCGGGAAGAGAATCATTTCTCAATACAGTTGTTCTTAATTATGACCCAGGTCGTCCAGCAGCTGCTCGTCGTCGTACAGCTCGTCCATCGCCGCATTCAGCTTCTGCTCGCACTCTTCGAACTGCACCAAGTGCTCCTTGAAGTCCAAAACTCTATACAACATATGCCATGCCTAAATAGCTATTTACTTCTTCTTGAGTGCCAAAAGCTGGTTGATTTTCGACTCGATCGACCTCTCGATGAAGTTTGCATACTCGATAGATTCGTAGTTATCCTTCTCGTTCTCGAACTCGCTGATCACTTTCATCTCCTCCTTGATGGTCTCCACCTCTTTGCTGACCGTGCCCGAGTGTGCTGATGCCACGCCATTCTCCTCCTCCAACAGTTGTTCTGAACTCAATCAAAATACTCACATAATGCATATTTTCAGAATAAGATTTACCCATCAGGAATTCGAGTCCATCCTTAAAATAATGCATGTTGCTTGTTGTGGCTTGCTGGTGGTCTGTGGGGTTCCAATCCGTAAAACTCCTGGTCAGACTCTTCCATTCAAACTGGTTCTGCTGGCTCAGCTGTTGGTTACCGTTGTTCATATGGTAGTTTCCTTGTTGGAAGTTGTTCTGATTCATGCCCATACCATTAGGCATGTTGGGGTTAACTGTGGGTCGATTGGCGATCTGGGGGTTATTACTCTGTGGAAAGGCTGGCCCCATATTTTGGGGCACAGTACCTCTAGCTCCATTGAAAAGTTGGGGAGTGTTATTGTTGAAGTTGCCAGCTAACTGGTTGGGTTGCTGATAGTATTGAGGCTGAAACTGGGGCTGGGGCTGATTGAACTGGCCATAATAGTTATTTTGGTTCCCTTGGTTAGGATTTGGGTTTGGCATTTGGTGTGCAGGAGGGTTATTTCCAAAGTTAAAGTTGTTGCTGTGGCCTGGACTGAAATTCTGTTGCTGGGGGTTATGCGGGTATCCAGGAGGTTGCCTGACTTGGGTTTGTTCAGTTTGCATACTTTTGCCCCATGAATTGTTATTGACATTATTAGGATTAGTGGTATTACTGATGCCATTGAGATTGTTAGGATACTGATTGGGCTGGAAAGAGTTGTTGCTATTCTGGGGAACAAATTGTTGGTCATCGGAGGAGGGATGCTAACCGTATTTTTATCACGGGTCGGGATCTGTCCTCCCCGATTGGGCTGTTAGAACAGATCTGAGGGTCTCTGGTTAGCTAGCGTGTTTTGGTTGTTATTAGCGTTGCCAAATCTTTCTGGTTCTTTCTTCAGCCCCAACTTGGGGATCGACTGTCCCGATCCTGTCGGCTTCTTCCCAGCCATCAGAGAGCTGGAGTTGTTGTTAAGGTTGCTGCTCCTGGGTTCTTCTACGTTCATTTTGTTGTTCCTGCCGAACTGGTTGTTGTGCATATTGCTTCCCATGCCATTCAAATTGTTCCCCATGTTCCCGTTCATTCCGCCCACGTTGTTCATCATACCACTAGAGTTGTTCATGCTGTTCATGCTGTTCATGCTGTTCATGCTGTTCATACTGCTCTGGCCTTCCAAATCGTTGGACGCGTTTTTAATGCCCAGCTGTTTCTGTGCTTCAAGTTTTTTCAGCTGAATGTCTTCGGCGTCATCGTTGCTGTCGATCATGATTCTGACTGCATTTTTGTTCATCCTTGGTAACATGAGCTCTTTAGCCAGCTGGTCCTCCTTTGACATGGCCTCTCGTTCGCCGGGCTTTTTGAGTTCTTTGACTCTGTCGGCATATCGAAGAGTGTTGAGTGTGTTTTCGCAGGAAGTAATATTGGGAGAGATGTTTCCGATCATGACAGTTTTACAGAAGCCCACGAAGGAGTCTTTGAGGACCATGGTAAGTTTGCTGCCTCTGAAAGGAGTATGTCCTTTTCCCTGGTCTAGAGCCCTGATACACTCTTTGAGAGAAAGCAGAGATTTGTTGATTTCGGCTCCGTCGATTCTTGTCTGCTTGTTTTGGTCCATGTGGTCAGCTCCTCTTTAACACCCTGCCAAGTCGATGAACGACATCTTACCGAATACCTTTTTTCCTTCTTTCAGGGTGATTTGAAGAATGGCGTGAGAACGCGATGAGTCTGCGTTTGTGCTGTTCTGAGAGGTGATACGGATTTTGCTCCCATACTCAATGACCTGCATGAACTCCTCGGGAGAGTACAGGGGCCTTTCTTCGAGGCCTACAATGTGGACATTTGCCTTGTTGTCTTCGCGGAGCTTCAGTTCAGACCTGTTGTTCAGAAGGTCGAAGAGCCTGCCACAGTAGATTTCGAAGAAGGAGACTTGAATTTTAAGGTGTTGGAATTGTTTCTACAGCAGAAAAGGAAGGAGTATTTTAAAAAGACTATCTTACGTTTGACTGGTAGGCAAAGATGTCCCGAGCGCCTAGGATGTACAGTCCTGGTACTCCGTTATTAAGGTCTCCGTTCATCGTGTATGTCTTGCCGCTACCTGTCTGGCCGTATGCAAAGCAAGTCACACGAGCGCCCATGAAGGCTGACTGAACCAACGGTCGTACTGCTTTGGAATAGATCTAATGCCAGCAAAAAAGTGTGGGTTAGTATGATCGAAGAAGAGTGGGAATAAGAAGGCGTCGTTTTTTAGGCCATGAAGACAAAAGCGTAAAATCTAATTGTTACCTGGTCGTTATTGCTCTGTTAGTCAAAAGCGAAGTCAAAGTTGAACGCACTCTCTTCAATGTACTTGGTCAGATCCACCTTCTGTCTACGTTGATGTTAATGCTCAACAACTGGTACTGCTCTTTCTCGTCCTCTAACATACTTGAATGTCCATCCTCATCTTTTAGTCCAAATGTGTGAGCCTCCCGAGGTACACAGGGCCTTAGAGCAGTCGGCGCGGAGAAGTTGTTATGATAGGGGGGTATTTGGACATTGCAGAGGGGAGAAGAAGAGCAGCGGGTTGGAGCGTGATTTGAAAAGAATGGATGAGAGGGAAGAGTATACTTGTATTCGCTGACGATGACAGTTTCTCCGTTCTTGACGACTACGATGTCGGTCTCGTTCTTCTGGATCTCCTTCTTGCTGAGAGGGCGTTTGCGGATGACGACTGAGATTTTGGGTTGTTAGTCGGTAATCATTGTTAAACGATGGGTAGTTATTTGGATTATGCAGCTATAGTTATCGCTAAAATGATTTTCAAACCAGGCCCTAACTCATACCCTGTTGTTTCCTACTGCCTGTACATTGCACATCCCCCTCTTCTCTTTAAGTTACTAGACTAACTTTAATATTGGAAAATCTTGAAGTACAAATGTTCACGTCACTTATATTTCCTGAACAGCTTCGCACGCGGCCCGTAGCTCCGCCCGATCTCCAGAATCTCCGCACACGACCCCTTCGCTCGATTGAACGCCTTCTCATTCGACTTGTACTTCTCTTGGTACTCTTCATTAAAATTCGGGGCATACAGTCTCCCAAGGTCGTAGATCTTGGAAATAGCGTCAGTTTTGTAGGCGATTTTCGAATTCTAAACAAACCATCAAGAACATCTAGCCGACATATGGGGAATAAATGAAAGATCCGCTAAAGGTTGTTAGAGCATGCTTGTCAAGTTGCGAGCATTGCCTCATTCAGAAGGATCTTTTCGAACTCTGTAATCCCAGCTACAGAAGAAATGAGTTCTAAACAAACAAACTGGCTTACACTTATGAGGTTCTTGTCGTAAAGGGCTGCAACTGAGTTGGTGTGGTTGATGATGTTGTACGACGTACTCACAGGATTCATCATTCTTCGATTCGCGTCTAATAACGCAGTCTTGTTCGCATTCTGTAGTCCTTGCTCAGACAATGAATGCTGATTGAATGTGCCCTCGTAGAAGTCCTTCTTGTGGTCCTTGGATGTGCCTAGTTTTGGGAGGTTGGACTTTTGAAACTGGCTGTTTGAATAGGAGGTGTTGTTATTGGTGATAGGGTTGTTGGAAGAGTAGGGGGCAACAGGGTTGACAGACCTACTGCGAGGGTTGGAGACGGGTTTGGCCTAGGAGAGGTATTTCCTGCGGGGCTAGCCAGTGATGATGTCGTAGGAATCAGTCATAGGGGAGAGTGGTTTCGAAAATAGTTGGCGATATGTTTATTAAGTGTAAGGGGCTAATGGAATAGTCGACCAATTTTAATGAGATAGCCAATAAACTAGGGATTGCAGCTGGTCTTAATGGGAATCTGGGCATGACGGCACCCCTGGGCATTCAGAATATAAGGCGTATCATGGCGGTGGCGAGAGTATATTGCGACCAGAAGCAGTGTGCCAGCTGTACAGCTATGGGGATGCGGGTGCACAGTGGCAGAGAGGGGGGACGGAAAAGTATAAGGAAATTAAAAGACACGAAGATATCAAATGGAGGTTGGATGATGGGTTGGTGCAAGTATTGGGAGTGCTATTAATTCTACATGTCAGTTAGGGTGTATAATGTTTTTGAAGAATCCTCACGCATCCTTTCACTTCCAATAAAAAAGCTCTTCTAATAAGCGTTGCGCCTCAGCTCCTTAATTACATCAAAAATCCAATACTTCTTCGTAGCGGCATATCTCCACCCCAGACCATTCCCTCAATGTCTTCCCCCCAGCTCCAAATCAGCCAACCCCAGCCCCGCAGAACAAAAATATCTTGCTCTAGCAACTCTTCGTGTGTCAACGAGAATAACGTTCCTCGCCACATAAACAAATATAACAATCTCGCTCCCTAACGAAATACCCAACCTATCCGTCAGCCAATGCAAGAACTATCCTTTCAAAACAACACTACCCCTAATACTTTCCTATTCGAAAAGCACTACAACAGTCGCAATAGAATTCAGTCTGCACTTCAACCACACCCGGCTGGTCGAGACCTCTCTCATCAGCCTCAAATTCCATTACAACAGTCAGGATAGCTCGAATTCGATCTTTACGGACACGCTGAGTTCAACTCCAAGCAATTAGGTAGACAAGTCGAAAGTGTTTTTAGCCAAGACACCGGCTACCTGCGCGCTGACAAAGAACAGTGTCATCGTGATGTTAACCCCTTCGAGTGTACTTTCAAGCCTAGCCGCTTACTCCTAGACTCGGGTATTGCGATCCAGGATGATATGGCATTTGAAGCCTCAGAAAAATCATTTGAAGAAACTTATGGCAGTCCCTCTTCAGAATAACCACTGAAGGAAGTCTCTCTGGAGAAGATGCCAAGGATGAACAGCCAACTAGCCAGCCAAAAGCGGTTCAATCTGTCGACAGAGGCCGCAGACTCAGAAGCAGTGTTTTCTCGTAGGCTCAAAGTTAAGCAATCAATCAAGGTCGCAGACCACAACAACTCCACAATCAATCGGCATGGTCTGAGCATTAACAGTAGAGTCAAAACAGAAACGAACGAGTCACACCATAGCAAGGCGACAATGAGTCTAGTCGACAGAAACATGCTATGGTTGAAGCAGCGTGAGGAGAAGCTCTACAAGTTGAAAGCTTAAGAAGAAGAGAATAAGAGACTGAAGGAGCAACAATAGCGCAAGGAGCAAGAGAAGTACAAACTGCGAAAGAATCAACACCACAAGAGTATTAGCGAGCTCAACAATAGTAGGCAGCCACAGAAGAGTAGCCACGTCCAAAAGCCCAGCACCAAACGGTGCAGCGCCAACTACGCCGAACGCATGGCCCATGTCTACGAAGGGCACAGCAACAATAGCAGCAATGGAGTGACCTCAGTGCTGCAGAAGCGGGCCAGCGCAGGTGAAAGCGAGAATAGCCGTAGTTACAAGGTGAGCAGCAAAAGTTCGTCGTATTACAACACAGGGATCATGAAAACGATGGGGGACGAGAACAGTGGAGTATAGAGGAAGGGAACGTATAAGAAGGGTGCGTTGAACAGCGGAATAGGTTCGACTTCACGAGGACAGGTGAGCAGCGTTAACTTGCAGAAAGCATACCGAAATGCCAAAGATGAGCTGAAGGTGAGGTTGTCGCAGCTGCACATCTGACTAGTCACAAAATGCAAAACGATCTGCAAATTATGGCTGCCATTAAAAGCCAGTTGTGTTTGCCTTCATTATTTATTTCTGTCTTCTTCTTGATCGTTATGGCCGTACACAGTTCATTGGGCATTCAGTGTTTGGCTACAGCACTCAGACTCTGTTATCCACTTCAATACCGTATCCTGGTGCTTTATTATTAGGGTTAGATTTTCAGAACTGATGGGTCTGGTATACTGCTAGCTTCTGCTGGCCATAATCTAAAGAGCCAAATACCAAATTATAAAGTCTCAACCGGATCAACAATGCAGAAACTCACCTACACACCCCTCGAAATCCACAAAAACTCTCAGTCCCTCGTGACTCAGACCGCCGAGTCCAAGTACTGGGCCCGCTACAAGGTACCCTTCCTCATCCCCATATCCCGCTCACTCATATCTTCGACTGCCCCAGCCCATCCTCGAAAAAACAGAAACCAACGCCATAACAATCATCAGTTCCAATCTCAATGACAAGAGCAACATCTTCTACGGCAGCGGCAGAGCTGTACACATGTTCAACTCGCTCACGAATGAAATTGATAGATCCTTCACCAAGTTCAAGGATAGCGTTAGTGCGCTTTGTGTTCGTAGTGACGGCAAGATGTTTGCGGCTGGCCTCGACTCTGGCATCGTTCAGGTTTTTGACGTCAAAAACAAGCTAAATCTCAGGACTTTTGACAATCATAAGCGAAAAGTTAACTGTCTCGAGTATGCGAACCTAAATGACCTCTACTCTTCTGGAGATGATATGATCGTGAGACAGTATGATGTCGCCGCAGGAGTCGTGGTGCATAGTTATCCTAAGGCCCATTCCGACTACATCAAGGCAATCAAGTATCTGCAGGAGAATCACATCCTGACGGGGGGCTACGATAACAAGGTCCGACTGTATGATTTCAGAGTCCACTAAAAGTGGGTGGCACAGTTCGCTTTGGATGCAGGTGTAGAGGCTTTAGATGTTTTCAACAACAAACTCTCGTTCGTGGCGGTGGGAGGCAACTCAGTTTCAGTGTGGGACATCCGAAACCAGAAGCAGATGTTTATGGGGAAGAACAACAAGAAGACTGTGTCTTGCGTGAAAGTAATGGGGAGTGGGGAACGATTCCTGACTGGCTCGCTGGATCAGCATCTAAAAGTCTATAGAAGCGATACGTTCGACATGACTTTCAACGAGAAATACGAAGATGCGATTCTGTCATTAGAAGTGACAGCCAACCAAAACCTGCTGGCTGTGGGTCTGAATAACGGCCACCTGTTCATTAAACGAAGCCAGAAGACCAACGACGAACAGGAAGAAGAAGAGCGGGACGTGTAGTAGCTTATTCCCTAGTTCATGAAGCTGCACGGCAAAACAACGCCGATCTATAACAACTCCTACTTCTACCGAGGAATCTATAACGAGCCTGATACTTTCGATATCAAAGTCGACCAGATCAAAAACAAAACAGGATTCTACGATCGCTGCCTCAAAAAGTTCCAATATAAGAAGGCTTTGCTCACTGCGGCAGTCAAGAACGATGCCCAGATTTGGAGCAGTATAGTCGAGGAGCTAGAGCAACGTGGTGTGCTCGAAAGAACCCTCAATAGCCTTGACGGAGAAGAAGTGCAGCTCATGATAAAGTACGTGGGGGGGAGAGTCGCGAACCACAAGTATCGAGATATTGTACTAAGAGTGGTAGAATTGCTATGGAGTAAGCTAATTTATTTGACATTGACTTAATGGACTTAGGTGGACACGGAGGCGAGAGTCGGCTGCAGGGAGAATGGACACAATTGCTGGAGCAGGTGTAGCGGGAAGTGGACAACGAGATGGAGATGTTGGAGCAGGTTGGACTATTGGAAACTATGTAGAACTCACTTTTATGAAATAACTCCAAATGGTGAATTATTGGCTGTTTACAAATTATGAGGCTAAGTCACACACGGTAGGGTGGCATGGTACAGTTACACATAGAAGGTAGAAGCTACTCATTCTAGTCTTGCCGGGTGTGGTGGGGGTTCAGCAGCAGGCGATAAGCAGGGCGACTTGCAGGGTGGGAATATCCACATCTTGCAACAGTAAAAGCCATCCGGGGGTCTCCATTGTTATAATAAAACTCTAAAGCATTGACTTATTATGGGTAAGATCATCGAGAACTACTCCCTGCAGTAAGTTTTGGGCGAGGGCGTGTACGGCAAGGTCTACAAAGGCTTCAACATCAAGACCAAGCAAGAAGTGGCTGTCAAAGTCATCCGGGCAGACAAGTTCCGCGAAATCCCTAAACTCGAAGAGTGTACCGTCAACGAAATCAATACCCTGTCCTCCATGGAACATAACCCCCACATCGTCAAGTACCTCGACATGCTCAAAACAGTCAATAACTTCTACTTCGTCTACGAGTACTGCAACGGTGGCACCCTCGACAAACTGCTCCAGTCCTTTAAAAGCACCCCCTAAAAGGTCATGCCCCTCAATAAAGCCCTTCTCATCCTCCGAGACATCATCGATGCCTTTAAGACTCTGACCAAAAATAACATAATGCATCGAGATCTGAAGCCTGATAACATTCTTCTCCACAATGGAGTGGTCAAACTAGCAGATTTTGGCTTCTGCAAAAGTCTAAAAAGCCCTACCGATTTGGCCCACACGATGCTTGGTTCGCCCATCTATATGGCGCCCTAGGTCCTGCGTGGGTAAATCTACACGATGAAGGCAGACATCTGGTCTTTAGGGGTTGTTCTTTATGAAATCATATTCGGGGAATGCCCTTTTCAATCTAACTCGATAGCTAAGCTGATTCAAATTCTGCAGACTGAAGAAATCAAGTTCTCGAAGCCTTTACCGGAACCCCTTGACAACATGCTGCGTAAAATGCTGGTCAAAGACCCTACCAAACGGATCGATTGGGTTGAGCTATTCGAGTATAAGATTACTGAAAGCGGTGAGCTGATAGAAAACAAATCTACCCTGAACAATAACTATCTCCTCAGAAGCACGAAGGCTGGCAATAGTCCTCCCACCTCTAGCTTATTTAGTTCTGTCTCCGGAAGCAGCACCGCCATCATGACGCCCTCCAGTTCCAAGCTCAGCAGCAATAGCGCATATTCTACCCAGATGGGCACGCCCCAGCTTAAACATGAGTTTTCGTATACCAATGACAATACAACCTACAAGGGCTCGGACCGCAGTAGCGGAAGCGGTTACCTACCTGTGGATTCATCACAGAAGCGCGATGTTCGAAGCAGGTCTCCTGTACCCTAATCGGATCGCAGACATAACGTTAGTGGTTATGGGAACCAGACCAATGGAGGCATTACAAGCTACCAGAATCTGGAGAGTTCAGGAGTAAGGCCTCCAGCATCTGGAGGATATAATTCAAAGAGTCCCATCCGTGAACGTTCGTCGAAATATGCTGAAATGATAAAGGCGCACCGACGAACTGCAGAGGCTACGAAGCTATCGTTAGAAGTATTACGAATGGGGCCCCTGAAAGAGCTTGTTTTGTTAGGCTTCTTGATAAACAAGTCCGTAGAAAAGGAATTACTGGAGATTTCAGATTCAATCAAAAAGGAACTCAGTCTGTCCAAGTGTTCACAGGAAGAGGAAATCCTGATGATGGAGTTTAGGGTCATGGTTTAGGGTGAGCTCAACCACCTGCAGGAAGTGCTCAAATCCTTCAAGTGCGAGGTTGAGCGCTTCTAACCAGACGTGAATGCGTTGGGAACTCGGCGCTCAAGGATCTTAAAGAGTGCTTTGTAGCAATTACGGGGGAACAACTTCTACCTGTAGCAGGACGGAGACAACCTGATCCTGACGGTGCAACTAATCGACTACTTCGACGAGTCGAGCGTGCTGAAGAAGGAAGCATACCGGAGAATCTCGAAGGAACAGCACCTGCGGCAGGTGGCCAACAAAATCGCCCAGCTTCACTGAGCATAAACAGTTATCGTTGATAATGTTTACGTCTTTTACTCAGCATGCAATTTAAAAAATCATCCGATTCCACATTGTGAAGTATATCGAGATATGCCAAGCTCTCACTCAATCTCCCATGCATAATTTGTGGGTGCCGGTGATGTGATCAAATTCTAGCAGATATATCGTTTTTTATCCATATAGCAACAATGTTTTTAACACCTCCTCACATTCACTACACACCTATTATTAAGATTGGGTTCGATCCTTTGTATATGATGTTAAGCATGGCGGGATCTTAGTTTTGGTGGGTTTCCAGTCCACTGAAACAAGAAAGCGATGAAAATGGTTAACGTCGAAATGGACTATGGGATTACAAATCATGTCTGGAATGCTTTACCATCGATAACTTGGGCCGATAGTTTGAAGCAGAAGAGATTTGAGGGGCTGGAACTGTCTTCTTCATCCACAAGCTCGGGTCCATTCTCGATCCTTACTCTATTGTTACTGATTGAAAAACCAGTTTATCACGATTCGTCGATATCATTTAGTGAAATAAGCAGACTCTCATTATCTTTAGAATTTAAACATCACCTTCCGACGCAAGAACATACTCCCACATGACTACCGAAGAAGTCCTACATGCTCTCAAGACAGATGCCCCCGTCCTCAACGCCTATCTCAAAAACATTACCGCTGGAAAACAGTACTCCCGCTTCTTAAACTCTCATATTCCCTCCCTTTTCAGATAGATCCTCAACCACTTCGTCTCTGCTCTTAAGATCCAACTCACTTCCAAAGACCCCAAAGAACGCTAACAAGCTCTGAAGCAAGCACACTAACTCGCAATTTCAGCATATCCCAACGCTATCACAGCTTTATATTAAAATATCGGGCCTGCGACCCTGCCCCCTGCCAACCCGCACCCTCAATAGTCAGAACCTTACCTTAATACCTGGATCAAGATGTACGACGGTAGCACCCGGATGATGCGGTATCCTGACTTTCGTGTATTTCAAACACACATAACTGGCAAAGGGTAGTTTGTGGGAGCTCATAGACTGAAGGAATTTGAAGCTAACGTTGTAAAGTATACCGACTAGAAAGTGGAGTTCTTCGATGACTCATTCATCACAGAAGCAGATGAAGACGGCGATGCACGGGTTTTGCAGGTTGTCACCTATAATATCGCGGAATTAGAGAAGGTGAAGCAGAGAGTCCACAGCATGACTGATAACCACCCGAACAGTGCTGGGCTGCTCCTCGAGTGCAACAAGAAGGTACTCGGATTCAAAGCACATGAAATGAACCAGCAGTACTAGAAGCTGCTCAAAGCGTCTGGGTCTCACAAGGTAGCTGATGTCTTGGCCGAAGAGCACAGGTGGTGCGATAAATTCGTTGCCAACTATACGATGTACAACCAGAAAAACATGACTGCAGAGTAATTGCGCGATCGCATGACTAACACAACCTTCATACAACTAGAGCGGCAAGAATTACACTCTATTTAGCAGAAGACTGCCAGTTTTCCTGGCCTTTCAAAAATGTCCGGCTCCCCTGAACCCGCAGACCCTCATTATCTGCAGATTCCCGCAGAAACTACCTTTATTCCGATCAATATGCCACAGTCAGGATATCAGCTGTAGCACACTGCTTCGAAACGAACTCCATTCACGAAAGGTATTGGACTTGTTAGCCACTAACCCCATCTGATGCAGCCTTACTCTAAGTTCGAGTCTCCCAGAATAAGCCCTGTAGATTCAGTGCATATCCAAGGACATCAAGAAGTTGTTCATTTAGGGTCTCCGGGGCTACCACAAGAGAGATCGGGCAGAATGAGCACTTACAAACTCAATATCAAAGAACGAAATATGCCTCCAGTCGTATTACCCCGTGACTCGAGAATTAGCAACGACTCACTAGCCCAATAGCCCTATACGATGACAAATCAACTCTAAATGAGTCCGGAAAGAATAGCTATGGACTAGTCCGACATCTACAACAGCCCGAGCGATCCTGCGGTTATTGTCACCAAGCATAGGCCAGACGCCATTAAGGAGTCGCGTCAAAGTATGGGCATAAGCAGCATCCCACTTTCACTCTCACGACAGGTGCCCCTGGGTTCTAGTACTCAGCATCATAAAAAAATATTTGACCATGCAGCCAGCCCTATAAGACACAGTGGAAACTCGATTCAAAGCTAGTATCTAGGAAATGTTACTCCCCAACAAAATAATCCACAAAGCTTGCATCCATTGCAGCAGCAATCCCAGACTTTGACGCCAGGCAAGTCTGCCTTCAAGCTCTCTGAGTTTACACAAGAGAAACAGAAGCGCAAAGACGTCATTAAGCGAGGAGGTGAGTTTAATCGGGCACCCGACTGGCTGGTCAGTACCTATGTCCAGTATTTCGACCAGGAAGAACCCTACTCACGATTCCGACGCAGCTGTCTCGATAAGAAGTCGACCCTGTATAAAACTGACCAACTTGAGGTCACAGTCGTCGTGGATCGAGTCTCTTGCAAGAAGGTCGCTCTTAAGGTCAAATATAGGAATTTAACATAGGCCGATGCGGAGCTGCGCACAGTCTATAAGATATCCAAGGATGCTTTTCGAGTGACTTAGCAAAAGGGCGTCAGGTCCAAATTCATAGTACCCGGACAGACTGAGGACTAAGAGTAGAGTCAAACTGTGCATAACTTCGCGCTAGAAATCGTCCAGTTCCCACTAGGCGCTTGTAGTCTTGAATTATCCATCAACAAGGGGCCTGGAGTGTTGGTCCTGCTTCCTGTGTGCTTAAACCGGTTCGTGAGTATGGAGTACATGGAGAGGGAAGAGTGGTTTAGCCTGTGGAACAAGAATAGCGGTCGACAGTTCTATGGATCGCGACGAGTGCAGTATGAGAAAAAAGTGTTCAATCTGAACGAAGTCACCTTCCTGATTCCTGAGCTGACAGAGCTGGGACGAATCTACAGCTACTCATTCGAAGAGTTCGGATGCAAGTGCCGATACGAGTACTACGGACTGGAGTTCCAGATGCTGATCGCGTTCAACATCGAGAACGTGCTTACGCTGGAAGTGTTGTGTTGCAATGACAGCACCGAGGAAGAGAGAGAGTTTTTGGACTACTATTTGGATAGCCTGGTGATGCTTATCGAGAAGATGAATACAGAGTGAGTATGCTCATTATGTTGGGAATCAAATGTCTCCAAATATTTAAGGGTGGAAGATGGGAAGGCTGGGTTATAGTCATAATTTAGACAATTAGAACGTCGGCCATAAAGCTATCTGAGTTCTCTCCATTCCTCATATCACTCCAAATGGTCATATGTCTAGGAACACCTCAAAAATGATATAGGCTTATTCATATCGAATAAAGTGATTCAAAGTGCTTATCAAACATAGTGTCTTTTGCTGGTCGGTAGTGCTTATTTCACATAGTAACTATTGTTCTGCGGCGGGTTCACAATAGAACTATGCACACCACCCTCTCTGAAACTCACTCCAGAGTTTGTTCCCTGATAGAATGTCGTAGGGGGATGGTGGATCCTGCTAGATGCACTCTGAATTGTCGGGGCTGGGTATCTATTAGAAACGAGCCTTGATCCCGCTTCTTCCTCATGATAGGTCTCTTGAGGAGGGTACCGTATTTCTCTCTCGACCGGCACGTACTCCACCCTTTCTTGGAGGCGCTCCATCGGAACATAACTACAAGCAATTGGCATAAAAAAGGATTAATTACTCTATGACTTTCTCATGGTAGACCTGGGGTACGTATTCGGTCTGATACTCCACAGGATAATACTCCACAACTTTGCG
Source organism: Lepidurus packardi (assembly GCA_023053545.1). Classification (NCBI taxonomy): domain Eukaryota; kingdom Metazoa; phylum Arthropoda; class Branchiopoda; order Notostraca; family Triopsidae; genus Lepidurus; species Lepidurus packardi. Next base: position 69,015 of record JAKZAN010000091.1, read on the forward strand.
TTGTCGCGCAACGTATTCGATCTTGGTCACAGGTTCATATTCGATGATGGTCTTCTCGTAGGGCAGATACTCGGTACGAGACTCAGTGGGAGGAGGAGAGTAGCGGGAGTAGTTAACGTGAGGGACCTTGGGAGAGCTGCGGATGGGAGTAGGGGGAGTCTGACGTGTGGGGGAGGACTGAGGAGGAGGGGGCGAAGGAGAAGGGGTAGGTTGGGTGGTTTTGTCTTTGTCGATGGTGAGGTTCATGGCGGAGAGAATAAAAATTAAAAGGCACTTGGAGAATCTAAATTATTGAATTTATTTAAGATTAAAGGTGTATTGGCTCCCAACAGATAAAGGTGCGCCGTCATTCGAGACAGACTTATATTTCATCAGATTAAAGACTCACTTCTCCCTAGAGGCTACCTCCCAACACGCTACCGCATTCACTCTGGGTTTATCAAAAGTGCGATCTCACTGATGATCCGGCCGAAGACTTATTTCTTCGGCAAGTTCGACTTCATGCCTCCCATCACACGTTCGTAGTCGTACTCCATTACGCTCACGGTATCCGTCTCGTTGAGCAGGAATTTAGCCACATCGTTTGAAAAAAGTGTGTTCTGGTTTCCCCTGCGGTTCCTGCTTGTCTCTTCCTCCAGGAATACTGCTAGCAGAATATCACTCACACTCATACTTACGTTTGTATTGCTGAACAGACTCCGCAGCAGAGATATGGAGAAAGCAGTCTTTTCCAAAGAAATATAGTTCCGTATAGAAGTTTGCTTGTGCTCCCTGCTTTTAATGTAATATTGTTCAAGAAGTTGACGGGCTGCCTCCTATTTGTCATCGTTGGGAAGTGCTGCCGCCTGATCAAGTAGATGATTGGTGGTGCCTGCTTAGTCGTCCCGATCGAAGTCCCTATATTTCCTTCTTCGAATTGCAGTCAGCTACTGTCTGTCCTCACAGAAAAAGCCACTCCCAGACGATTGTTGAGTAAAGTCCTCAAGAAGTTGGTCAACTACTGAGGATATATCATGGTCGACCTGTCTGTTTTGGTTGTTGTTCAGAAAGGTAACGTCCAAAATAACATCGAACTTGTCGCTCGGGAACTATTTACTGTAGGACTTCAGAAGGTCGGGATTCACCACGACCCAAACAGTCGTATTCATGTTCGGAATAGTGCTGCTCGGATCTTCAGGATTGCACGCCTTAGATTCTAGGAGTTGGTTCAAAAATGCAAGGTCTTTCCGAGAAGGGTTCACGAAAAGAACGATACTGTTAAAACAGGAGACCAAAAAGGGTTCAATCGTACTGTTGTCATAGTGCGTTGGCCAGTACTTGATTTTAAGATGTTTGAGCTGCATAATCTTTGAGACCAAGTGTTCTTCGTCCGATACCACCATCAAGTGGACTGAAGAAGAGTCGGATGATTCTTTGAAAAAGGGACTCTTCTGGATTGACTCTGGTGTCAGGTGTCTGTGCTGCTCGAAAACGTGGGTTCTGTGTTTGTAGAAGACACTAGCGAGCACGCCCAGCTTGAGCAGAGTAAAGCTATTACGTTTACAATATGGAAACTAAACCTCGTTGATGCCTTCTAGCAACTCTGTATAGTTGTCGTAGAGTTTGTTGACATCATACTCCTCCACCTTACTATTGCTGCCTTTGCTCCTAATCATAAAATCATCTGACCTCTTAGAAGAAAAAGACTCTTATTATTCCGTAGTCCTGTTTTGTTTCGACTTTAAGGGTCTTTGGTATCGTATTTTGACATTAGCCAGGGTACTGAAGAACTGAGTGTTGGTGTGGCTCAGACTGGGGTAGCTGCAGATACACACCATCACACTGTTCAGCTCGCAGCGTATCTTGGTGAATGCAGAAGGGTTAGTGTTGACGATAAGTGGCGACTTGATCTTGTGGGTGGTATAGTTGAGACAGCAGAAATCATAAACCTATCCACATTGGAGGGTTCCTACTTTTTCGGAAGACAGATAGAGATGAAAGATGGAAGGTTGGAAGAATTCTTCTTTGGGCTTGCCTTCTCGGATGTCGCAACAAATAGTTATCCGTTGACAAGGCAGGTAAACTTGGTCAGTAACATTGCAGTTCCTAAAGTCAGCATCACAAACACCACACCTTTTTCTCTCGCCTCGACTGTTCGATCCAGAGACTACTTTCTTTTCTTTAAATTTCCCTGATCGGGCTACCTCATAAAAGGTTTGGCAGTTTACCACAGTCTCCTCCCTAGAATGACATAGGCAATCTGTCCAGGTTTCGGTCCATCCCCAGAGGAACAAATCCTGCTGTTTGATTCCCACCACTAAGGCCTACTTTAGATAGATGACAGCGCCCTTTTCCAGCTCAAGTTTGTCGCGAAGGAAATCAGAGTTGAGAAAGTTGCGTCGTGGGACTGGACAAGATGTGAAATGGACAGAACTATTGACTCTGCTGGGACAATAGTAAGAGAGTTTTTACATGAGAACTTTGTTCTTCTGGGTTTTGATATTGTAGTCAGCAATGTCATGTACAGTCTTGTTAAGGAAGGCGACAAAGCCTGGGTAGTCATAAAGTATGAAAGTTGCGAGTTTGCGGGATGCTCTGGTGATGTGAGTCAGATCGAGTTGGAGCGGGACGGTGAGGACAGGCTCGAGGACAGGGTCTGCATTGTAGAACCTTTGAAGGAGGGAAAGAAGAGGAGGACCAGTGCCGATGAGTTTAACGAGAGCTTCGAGAAGTTCATCCGGGTCTTGATGTTCTTGACTCATACTGCACAGGAGTAATATTTTAATTAGAATTCCAAATTGTATGGAAACAGATATAAAGGCGGAAAGAAATTAAAGTGAGTGCGAATCGGTTTGGTTTCAAGGACTGCCTATACACGGCTTTGTTGGTGACGAGGACTGCATGTCGGACATTGAAAGTAAGAAGCAGGAGAACCTCGGGGCAAAGCAAATGTTTGACGCTACACGCATCCGTGTGGACAGCATCCTCAGTGTTCAGCCTAAGTGGATAGCAGTTCATAGTTATCGTGGCTTTTCAAAAATTATCCGTAATATTTTAAATGCCTAACTATACCTACCAGAATGGATTACGAATTCAGACAGGTCCAGGACTATATCTACACACTCTTTGACGACCTCCCTCAGGTCGAACTTGAAAACTCGGACCAATAAACCCTCTTCCGCGAACTCCTCCGCCAGAACATCCGCTACGGCAAAAAAATAATAGAAATCTCTGACAAGTTTGACCAGCTCTACTCCCAAGATCGCTTCGCACAGCAAGAAGCAGTCCAGCAGAGACTCTTCCAGACCTATAAACTAGTCACTCCCGAACACACCCATCACGTCCCCAATGTCGAACATATGATCCAAGCCATCGAAATTTCTCTCAAAACCAAGACAGTCCCGCAACATAACAACTCTACTAAAACACGCACCAATAGCACTTCCACCAATCAAGGCGTTACCGCTTCTTCAGCCAAGAGCCACAATAGCAAGAATCACCAGTAACAACTCAATTTCAAGGAAATTCTTCAAGTGCAGGAAAGTCTCCAAAGCCAAGAAGATATCATGAGGCAGATTTATCTCCTGATATCTGACCTCAAAGAGCGTAGCTAACTCAACATGCCTAACGATAGTTTCAAGTTGCAGAAGTATGAATGCGAGTCTACAACAGTGTGGGGCTTTCTCAAGCATAGTCTTGATTCCAACAAAAACAACCTGAAGCGACTTAACACCCTCATCTAGCAGACGACTCAACAGCTAATGCATAAAGTCAGAAAGGGCAGCTTATCTGAAGCTCAGATGGACAAGTATATTGAATAGGTAGAAAAGAGGGAACAGGTGTTTAGTTATACAGTCTCGAAAGTTCTTGAATCAGTTCGGGCTATTAAGAACTCAGTTCAAGAAAACACTGCTATTAATGTGATGACGATAGAGAATCTTTCTGGCCTTCTGAACAAACTGTTCGACCTCTACCCTTCTCACCATACTTTGAGGAACCTCTTGGTCGACGAACCCGGCACCAGGTCAAACTCTACATACTCAGTTATGAAAGTCCAGGAATACATCGCAAATAGCAAGGAAGTCCAGGTTAGTATGAAAAACAGTGAGTCTAAGTTTTGGCAGTCGGAAATGGTCAGAGTGACAACCCGCATTAATGAGTTGGTCAGGAAATTTGAGTCAGGGAACGTGGCCAGTAGTAGCGTAAACAATAGTGTCAGCGGTAGCATACACAAGAAGAAAGAGCAAGATAAAGCCAGCACTATTCTCAACCAGATCAAGGATGTGATATCGAACGTTAGCATATATGGGAAGAGTAACAACAGTCTAAGGAGCGAGGAGCAGGAAGCAGATATTATCCGGAAGTTCGAAGAAGAAGTCACACATTTAAGAAAGGAACATGAAGCGAAGCAAAAGGAAGTCCAGTCCGAAGCACAAAAGAACATTAAAAAATATGAGAAAAGCGTTGGAATTCTGCAATAGGAGCTTGTCAAGTATCAGCAGGAAGTCGAAAAACTCGAAGATAAGAACCAAAAACTGACAAGGAAGCTGGATTCAGAGAGAGCAGAACAGAACAAGCTAAAGCATAACCTGGATTCGATGGCTGCGAACCTCGAGAAATGTCATAAAGAAGTAGACGCCGTCAAGGAACAGGCAAAGACTGAGCTAAAGGAACAAGCCAGAGTGTCGAAATTGGCTCGGAGCGAGATAGAGAGGCTTTAAGAGACACTGCGCAAAGAGCTCAGCTCCATGCTGTAGGAGAGAACTGTATACATGAATAAAATTCGTCTGTTAGAAGAAAAAGAAGACATGCTAACGACAGAGCATTCAAAGTTGCAGGTGGAACTGACACAGATGATCAGTGACAACGCATCGCTCAACGAAAAACTACGCGATATTGCTAGGATGTTCGAAGAAAAGGTCAGTGAGCACGACGAGTTGGCACTCGAATACAACAGACTGGAGGAAGAGTTCGCTAAGCTCTAACTGGCCTATGGGGAACTCAAAATCACTGAGTAGGAGAACGATAGGTTCCTAGCTTAGCAGGACAAGGAGTTAAAAGAGTTAAGATAAACGAACTCAACCCTAGCCGCAGACAAAATCAAGGCAGAAGCGAGTCTCGACAAGTATAAAAATTTCGCAAAGCTGAATACGGAGGATATGGATGCACTGAAAGAAGAGCTCGAGAAACTGACTTGCGCCTATACTGAATGTGAAAACGCATTGGAAGAACTCAACCTGAAGTACAATACAGTGTTTGAGTAAAGGGAAGGACTATTGCAGACGAAGTCGAAGTACAATAAACTATTGGAAGAGGTAGAGAACCAGCTGAGAGTCTCCAAACGAGGCAAGGAGACCGCCGAATCTCAGCTGAATGCCATCGCTTTAGAATTACAATTTAAGGATGCAGAAAATAAGGAGCTAAGCAAACAGCTCGAGAATTATAAAGAGGATCGACGGGAGTTGTCTCGGCTGAAGAAGTAGAGTAGTGAACTGCGGAACTCTCTTAATCGAGTGGAGGTGGAGAAAGCGACGGTGGAGCAGACAAGTGCCAACAATGCTGTGTTCTTAGAGGGGCAGATGGCTGCAGAGCGAGTGCAGTTCAAAGCAACTGTTTCGAAGTACCAGGTCGAAATATAAACTCTGAAGTCAGAACTAAAGAACAAGAGTCAGAACTTCGAAAAGGACCGGGTGAATTTCGAGAGGGAAAGGAATCTACAGCTTCAAAAGATCAGCGACCTGAATAGTTTATTGAGCGAGAAGGAGATGATCAGCAGCAAGCTGAAGTCTGCGAGCAGCAGGCCTAGCCCCTGACTATTTGCTATGTATTGCTCTATATTCTAGCCTGCTAAATTATTAATATCGCATGTGGATCTGGTTGATTGGTAAAAAGAGGAAACATCTAATGGTTCAGAATGAATCAAGGCGCTCCAAGCACAGAAACTATTCGATAGGACTCAACCAATATTGAAAAATACCTTCTCCAGTATCTGTGGCTTTGCTTGGATTGCTTCTTTCAGTGCTTCCTCACTCTTGAAGGTTTCGATTTGTGCAAACTCTTCACATTCATTCTTACTCAGGCCTAAGCCCAGCTCCTCGCCTAATCCCGATATCAAGTTTTGCAGAGCTTACTGTTCGGGTGCTCTCTCGCCTGCGCACAGTATCTCATAGGCGAGTCTCAGGCGCCCAATGTTGCTGTTGACTTTGAACCTGCTAAAACCCTGGACCCATTCGGAGAAGTTCAGCACTTTGTCATTGTTGAGATCAATGATTTGGAAGAGGAGTTTGTTAAAGGCGTTGGGCTTTCGGAAGAGAGAGATGAACTCCTATTCGTCGATCACGCCGTCGTGGTACTTGTTCTGGGAGACATTTTCGAAGAGAGCCCAGAGGGATTGGACCTCTTCGAGGGTGAGGTTGGTGGATTCTGCGAGTTCCTGGAGTTCGTAATTGCGTATTTCAGTGGTTTCGTTGGAGTTGCCCATGAGAGTAGGTATTGTATAGTGGATAGTGGAGGAGGGGTATTGTATAGTGGAGAAGAGAGGTACTGTATAGTGGAGAGGAGGATATTGTATAGGGGATAGTGTAGGGACAAGTATGGGTCTGTCCGAAGAATAATATGGAAGATTGCATTGTTAGTGTGCGTTACCACCCATCCCTTCTAGAAACTAGACCATTTATCTGATACCACAATAAATTGCCCCAAATTCTAAACTTCTCCTAAATATTCAGTACACATCGTTGTTTCCCCGCAGCACATTCACCAGCTCTTTAAGCAGCAGACTCCCTTTCTCTGCGTATTCCCCAAACGTTAGCCCCATCTTTTTCCCCTTGAACCCTTTCTGCATATTCACTCGGATCGCCTCGTTTCGCAGCCGGTGCAGTCTAACGTCCTCATTGTGCTCCATCACTAAAAACGTACTCTCATATCCCGTCAGCTTCTTCATCGGACATTGGACCAGGGGCTTGTGCTGTTCTTACAAAACACTCTCAACTTGAGACAGGCTGATCTCATGGTTCATGGATAAGTACTCCATCAGCGTCTGGCACTAGGGTCGCATCGGTGCCAGAGACCCATGCTTATCTGCTATGGTCGATGTTTCTACGTCTTCTCTGAGGTTATAGATTTAGTCTGTGATGGCTTTAGCCTGCAGGATATCGGCCACCTCATGATGGACAGCGAACAAGTCGTCTACACATAAGAGTCCATCTCTGTCAGCATCCAAGAACTGAAAGCTGAAGAACAATTGGATATCTCGCGAGAGCTTGGCAAGGGAGTCGATGAACTCGTTGTACTTGAAGCTAGAACACTAGATGGGCGGCTGGAAGAATCGGAAAAACTGCTGGGAGTACCGTGTGTTGAACTAAGTGCTGAGCAGCTTGTGCAACAGGTTTCTATTTAGTTTGTTGTCGATACTGACTTATTTCCAGCGAGATTTGGTTGCCGAAATAGGTCTTTTCTTTAATGAGGCGTTGATGGCGGGCAGAACAGGGACAAGTATTGACCGTTCAGTCTTGACTTTTTCATGCGACTTGAGCAATTCGATAGAACTAATAAAACTTTCAGGATTGTGCTGTGTCTGGCTGCGTAGTCGCAAAATCGACTAATCATTTTTATCGCCTGTCTCTTTTTGCCGATAACTATTTGCCTGTCTCGCTTCGTGATAAGTGTGCATGGAAGCATCTCGGATTTGGTTTCTGATAACACGGAATGACTTGCCGATGTCAGGCAGTTGTTCTGTCTTCCTACTCGTAAGGGAGCAATTGATGCTAGGCATGGTTGCAAGGCTGCTATTATGTTTCTGAGTATGGTATCGTGCTGAGTTAGTCTGAGCAGATTGCCTTGCTATTTCGGCTAGTTTGTCATTGATAAGGAGATCCCCAAACATCCTCTCCTTGATGATGGATTTGAGGATGGAGTTGATCTGGGTTGTTTTATGCTCGCGGGGGGGTTTGGGTTCGTTCTTGGGGTTGGGGAGAGGCTCTTCGTGGACTCTGTTGTAGATGGGGATGGTGTAGTCTTCAGGACGGTAGAGTCGCGAGGTTTTATTGATCATGGTTAGTACCAATTATATAGTTAAAAGCAATATACTCAGATCCAGAAATTAGAGAAGTAAGAGGTTGTTTAGTCCATAGCTATCAAAGTGAATTAGAGATATGCATGAGTGAGTTCATTCATTCGGCCTCCCTTTGCCTCAACAACTACTCCATGTAGGCATTTTCGTCCTTCAGACTCTTCAGTTGGCTGAACAGGCTATCCGCCCTGCTCACAAGTTCCAAGTACTCCCTCGCCACGCCTGCCTTTTCCTGCGATCCCTGTTTGTTGGGACACACATTCTATTGTTCCGTGTTCAGACTACTCATATTCCTGATCCTTCGCATTACGCTATTATTTCCACCATTGCTACCACGCTTTAATCCATTGCCATTCACAAAGTTTACGGCATGTCCTCCTATGTTTTTGGAAGGAACCATCATTTTGCTGGCTAGTTTTCTCTGGATCATTATCTGCGAATCTACGGGTTGTTCTGCGAGTGCTGAGATGAGTTGTTCATCCCTGTGTAAGCAGTTGTTGCGGTTCGGAGTGTTTGCCTTGAGGCGTTGCCTGGTTTTAGCGAGAATTTCGTTGAGAACAGTCATGCTGCTATTCTGAGAGTCAGCACGGGGGTCGAGGGAGTGTGTGCTTAGGTTATGGTTGGAGCTGTGGTTTCGCAGAGTTTTGCCGAGGGAGGAATTGCGATTGATTTTTGGTTTGAAACTACACTCTTTGATTTCATCGTGCTGCTTCGACCTCTGTTGCAGCAGTATCTTCTATCTCCGTGCGACTTCCCACTCCCTGCATCGGTTGATGATGCTACTGCTCGATCTCGACTTCTCTGCATTCACGTTGTTGCTGAATGGCCGTCCTGATTTTTGTTTCCCAGCATCATCGTTATAACTCTTCACGTCAATCGTCTGTCGAGCGCTACCCACAAGTTCCGGGATTTTTATGTGCATACTCATCGTAGGCGGTTGGGTCACTCCTACTGCCACTGCTGGTGTAACCTTATCTGTTAAGAGCTCGTCAGCAGTGAGTTTCCGATCCTTAGATTGGCTGGTTCGTGAGTTCGAATGCTTGTGTTTTGAATGCGATTGATTTTCTTTGTTTGTCCGGCCCTGCTTGACCGACTCTTTGCGCGGTCTGATAGGATAGTTGTCGTGGAAGAGAATTTAATCTGCTTCGTCGAAGTCGGAGGAGAGATCGTTGGAAAGATCATGGGGGGCATGGGGATTATGAAGGTTAGGGTAGTGTTGGTTGAATTCGTCTATAGAGTGGTGTGGGTGTGGGTGGGTACCTTATTCGATGTCGGAAATGTCGGACATGGGCTGGGTCGAGAAGATGTATAATTTAAATTTTTGGAGGAGTCAACCGACAGTCACAGCTGCGAGAACAGTTATACTGAAACACTTCCAAACACCCGTCAAAATTATCTGCATACAATGCTAAACCGAACCAAATATTCGAAACCCTTTCTATTACTTTTAGCATACTCCTCCCATGATCTCCCGAAGATACACTGCCAACAACAGCACCCTCATCGACGCCCACTTCTACAACAGCTACAATTCCCTCTACACCTTCACTTATGCCAACTCCGTCTACTCCCTTTTCAAGGTATCCCTTCCTTCCCCACATTCAGACCCTCTACGCCTTCGTCCTTACTGCTCTCCTGTACTTCCGGTACTGGCCCACACTCTACTCTGATTACTATATCTGCTGCATCGTGATCTGCCTGACCGACATAATCTAGACGTCGCTATACCTTTTCCAGCTGTGTAAGCTGAATAACATCCCCATGATCTTTGACATCGCATTTTTGCTGGGGCATTAAAAATCAGTCCCTACGGCTCATAATCCGTAGGCCAATCCAAACATACAGCTGAGTGATCTGGTCTCAGACGAGTACAGTTTTGTTCATCCAATAGAATCCGACTTAAGCCCTGCAAATCGCAAACTTCTCGAGTAGAATACCAAGAATCTCATTTCAAAACTACTGCTTCAGAGCAACTACTGCAAGCCTCTGTCGTGTCTCAACGAAATGGTTAGTTTGTCACTCATAGTGCTCCTAGCCCTCATTTGGACAAATAGACCTGACTTTGTACAACCCGTATCTCTAATGGTCCTTACACTACTCATTCTTGAACTACTCAAGAAATATCAAATCGTGGTGTCCTCACTGCTAGCGTTGGTGCTATGTGTCATCATTTTGTTCATGGCAATACTGTCCCCGATCCTGCTAATATGTTATGGCAGACAGCTGTTGTCGTTATTATCTGGTCATCGCGTCCCAGAGAGTAGTCCGGCTTATGATCCGGCTGTTTGCCCCCTGGACATTCGAAAGTATGATGTAGACACTGTGCTAGAAGTTGATCCTGAGTGTAGGATTTGTCTTCAGTCGTTGAATCTGGGAGATAGGTTCACAGAGCTGCCCTGTGACTCGCACCATGTTTTCCACGAGTTTTGCATTAAGACATGGTTCCGAATTTCGTACACCTGCCCGCTATGTAGGAAAAACATCGGACTGGCATACCAAGAGGCCTGAAGATAAGAATGAGATTTTATTATGCTGCGAGTTTGATAAATACAATGGTTGGAGAACAGTTGAAAAGTAATTTAGGCGTATGCTCAATATAAATAGTTTGAATATCGCCTCTATAAGCTAGGCTCTTCCCATGCGAATCTCCAGTCACTCAGAATCCCTCGTTCTAGTAATATCCATAGCAGCCCTAGCTAGTCTCGCCTTCGTGGAAGCCAGGACCAGCCACACCTGTGACACTTCATTCAAGACATTCATCAAACACAGACCCCCTCAGTTCTCCTACCTGCAGTAACTCAAGAAACGCATCTCTTCCCTACCAATCCTCGACGTAATCAAAATCTCCAAGCAGCAGCAACCCTTTGAGCAACAGTGTAGAACTACGTGATAGCCGTTATGATGGTTGCTGTACCTTTCGGAATCTTACTTTTCATTCTCACGTGTTACTTCGTACTAAAGGACAACACGTATTACAGACAGCGAGTGGCACAGATGCGGCTGGAACGTGAGCTTGCAGTGATGGACATGAATATGGATCTGAGCAGCGATTAGGGATAGGCTGAGAGCGACGTGTCTGACTGTGGGGAGTCTTCGTCGGATGGGTCGGAGCAATGATGCTATTAGGTCTATGGTATGGTTAAGACCAGTGTCGATGTCTACACAATGGAGGATATAAAAATTGATCCAATATGGTTCTGATGATAGGCAAGGATAAGTTACAGTTTCAAGTGCCTCCATTCTAAACATGACTATTTGTTCAAACCCTGATTTCCACAGATAGAAGAACCCACAATTAGAGTTATGGATGAAGTATAATTTGTCACTTAGGACACTTGGGCCTCGGACACACACTCCGCCCCTGCTTGCAACTTTGCCTAATGGCCAAACTTCTTTTCCCAACATTCTTCTTTTTAGATGGTTCCTTGTTTTTGCTAACGATGTTGGAGTTTTTGGGAGCTAGCTTGGGCTGCACAGGAATCTCTTGATTCTTACTTTTGGCACCAGCGAAGTTATTCTGATGGAATAGGCTGAGTTGGAGCTTCTGGGCTTTGACCAGCTATCTTGATTCTTCCACACACTTCAGGAGTGTGCTAGATGTCCGTCTCTTGTGTAAGACTTCCTGCAGCATTGTCTTCAGTCTCACATTATCTTCTAAGATTTCTCCTCGAAGCTAGTTGATTTGCTGGTATAAAAAACAGCTTTTCTGGTTTCTCTGCCTCTGCACGACATGACTATCCGACGCCACCTTGTGAGCACTCTCAAACTATTGGCGGTATTGCTGGTAGGACTTATAAGAACGAGTGGCACGAAACCTCGAGTAATCTATAGCACAGTTTGTGAAAGGGGGCCTTGGCTCCAAAGAATCAGCGGAAGAAAAAGAGTTTATCTTCAGCGACGCGGAATCAGCAGGGCATGTGGTAGTGAGAACGCTAAAGCCTGCCCTGAGGTGCATTTGGTTTAAAGGATTGCCGAATGAGTAAAGCATCTTACGATACAGAAGATTTACGATAGAAGAAAGGTTATACTGGCTAAGTCCCGAAATCGGTATGTGATAAAATAATTATGGTTCCCGCCAACAGTCTAAACCGCAGTCTATGTTCCAGCTACTTACAAACTTTACAACATCATCTCAGTTCGAGCTAGAACAAGTTCACTTCCTTTTTGTCTCCTGACTGGTTCACTACTGCTACCGCTGGCGCAGAACCGTACCGCAGGAACACCATCTTCGGGCTGATCCCGCATCCGAACTCGATGAAGTTTTTATCTCCCAATTCTATCCGCGACACACTATTCAGGTCTGTCTTCACAACAGACAGAGACCTTTCTTTGGAGCCACAGCACACGATGATTGGATGATCTATATTGGACATATTACCATGAATGTGTACTTGGTTTGGACTCCCTTTCGAGAACGACCATCTCGATGACCAGGCTGGAACAGGCACTAATCGTCTTCTCACAGTCGCCGGTGGATAGGTTCCACAACTTGATCTTACCGTCCTTGCAGCCAGCAATCACGAGATCATTGCGCATGACTGAGCTGTTGAGAGAGCACACTACGCTATTGTTCTGGATAACTTTGTCCAGACTAATGTTGTCGACAACCATTCCCTGTGGATCACGATAACAAATTCAGACCAAATTAAAAGATGAAGGCTTACTGCTTGACGATTGACACTCCAGACGATGATATTGCTGTCGAAACCACATGATACCAACTTGGATTTGGTCTTGTTGAGCACCATCGACGTGACTGAAGACTTATTGTTTGGCAGGTTGTACAGCAATGCAGACCTCCTGAAATTGTACACGTTTATCTTTTTGTCATAGCTACCAGACACGAGAGTCTGCCCGTCTCCTAAGTCCAAAATTGAAGTTACTGCGGCTGTGTGCGCTTTGATCTTCGCACGAATGGCCCAACTCACAGGATCCCAAATTATGATGCTACTACATCCGTGGTCGCTTCCTGAAACCAGGTACTCCATTCCTTGGTCGTTAATAGTAGCCAGGGTGCATACGCTGGATTCATGACCGCGCAGGGTTCCAATCCGATCACCTTCCAGAGTCATCACGGATAAAGTAGAATCCTTGCCTCCAGTGACTAAGAACTCTCTGTTGACAATGGTTGCACAGAGAATGATGTCAGTGTGATCGGGTTTGACGGTTCTCAAGTGGCGGACTCCAATGTCTTCGATGTGAGGGGATGTTAGGATTTGCTGAGACTGGCTGATTCCAAAGGGTCGCCGGCTCTTGGGAGAAGAAGGTTGCACATACTATCGAGGCGGCAAAACAGTGTCAACAGGTCGAAGACCGTTGTTTACAGTCACTTTAGAATCGAGACCATTGAGGATTTAATCGCCCGTGGCAACTTTTGCAGAGTTTAGAATATTTTCTGGAGACCGGATGAAGTCCCTGAGGGCCGCGAACATGTGTTTGGTAAAGTGGCTGAAGTTCTGTTTGAGCTATCCAAGTTGGCTATTGGTGCTATTAGCGTCATAGTAGTCCATGGGAGTTGAGGTCATGATGATGACGTCCTTGGTGAGTTCCTGTAGAGGGTAGAGTTTTTTGCGTTGAATATCGTTAACATAGCTGGTGATTTTGTAGTTACGAAGACTATTGACTTCCTCCTCGATTTCGCGTACCATTTCAATATTGGATCTGTCGTGAGCATTGAGAGTATTAATAGAGAGGTTAGGGTTGTTGGCGCGGATCTGCTTTTTGAGTCTGCGGACTTCCAGGACTTCATTCTTAAGATAAGTGTATTTTTCGATGTAAGTCTTGTACACCTGATCCAGTTACGCCATCATAGAAATCTTAAGATCTTCAATCACGTGATTGATCTCCTTCTTGAACAGATCGAAGTCATTAACTACGCGAACCTTTTCTTTTTCGATTCTGTTCTTGAAGCTACGGATATTCTTTGTCTCTTCGGTGATTAGAAGCAGGATATCCTGGGGAAACACTTCGCCCTCGTCGATGAGGGCATTGAGGTTGATTGCTGACTCGTCGTCGTAGTTGAGGGAGTCGTTATAGTTGAGGCGAGAGTTGTTGGAGACGGGGTTGAAACGGTGATTGATCCTGCTGCTGGAGTTGTGGTTGGGGGTGTGTGCGAGGAGTGAGTTGGAGCGACTGCGGGAATATGAGTTGTGGGTCTGGAAGTATTTATTTTGGAGATTGGAGTTGAGGGCAGTGAGATTGTTGCCGAGGGAGCTGTTGATGGGATTATGGCGAGGAGACGGGTAGTGGGTCCGAAAATCCATGGTGTTTTCTGGGAGTTCGAAAGTTATAGGCTGTGATAGTTTTAAAGCTAAAGAAAGATATCTACTGACAAGGGATAGGAAGTATAGAAGTGAAGACTATCGAGCAGCATCGGAATAGCAGCTTACTGGCACCCATTTAACTTATAATCATAAAAATTATTGGCACATAATGTTCTATCTCTTTTGGGCCTGCGCCTAACCAGATTAGCTAAATCAGCTGCGAAACGCCTTCATCAGTACCAGATTGTAGTGTTGAAGTACCCCTTTTCCACGTTCATCACCACCGTAAACAGAGAAAGAGGGTTCAGGTTAGGGTACTGCTTCAACACTCCGAACAACCCCTCCTCGTCCACGTGCTCCAATGCCCCCAGTCTTTCCTCGGCCCGAGTCCTCCTCTTATCAGGATCTGGCAAATTCCTATCGCTGTTTGTCTGCACTATAAAATTCGACCCTTTCATGTCTTCCAGAGCATACTGAGCGTGCACGTTATCACGGCCTCTTTCAATCACTGTGTGATGCGTGGGACTGCTGACGATATAGTACACTGGTGCACATAATTCTGCGCTGCGTAAGCTTTGCACGACACAGTCGGAATTCTAGCATTTTTCCAGAGTTTTCCTGAGCAAAAAGGGAACTTCCTTACATCCAACCATAACTTCATAAAGAGTCTTTCTCAGGCCGCCATCAATGCGCTGGTTCAAAGACACTGCGTACTTCCCGTTTTTGAAAGCAGTGTGGGTGCCAATCATCCCTGCGTGTCCTGCAGTTCGGAAAACTTCAGCTCCCTTTTTTTTGTAAACAAGAGTAATTGAGGAGTTGGCGAGGTACCTCTGGAAACCATAGTCGAGGTTACGCCCCAGCAGAGAGTCGCCTGTAATGCTGTTGATTGCGGAGACGGAGGTACAGAAGTCATGATAGGCTCCCAGCTAGTACATAAAGTTGAATATAATGATTTCTGAAGTAGGCCTGCCGAGGATCTGAGCGATGCCGTCACATTCTTCATAAAACTAGTAATCCATGAGCTGGGGTAGGAGAGGTTCGAGATAGGAGTCGACACTAAACATGAATGAATAGAGTTCATTGGTGTGTAAGTAGTCGAGGAAGGCCCTAATGTGGTCAGCATGCTCGGTGACTAGTTCGGTGTAACGGTCCCTCGGAGGCAGGTCGAGGTTGACTTAGAACAGGGAAGGGACTCTGCTCTGGAAGGAGGGAGTTCCGTGGAGTTCGGAGCAAAGAGCAATAGCGAAGAGGAGAGAGAAGAAAATAGGATATTATTTGTGCATGGCGTAAGGTGGGATGGTTAAAAATTAAATGAGGGCGAGTGGGACTGAGATGGCATGGAGGTTTATGAAGCGAGTTAGAATGGGCAATTAAGGTGAACACCATTTATACGTTAGTGGCACTGTCTGGGCATTTTAATCCGGAATTTTAACCGATGCTTAACAATCCCACAAACATATTTCGAATACCATAACAAACTCCTGATCCAATATCCCTCCCTCCACTCCCTCAGCAAACATCATCGCTACCCTCTTCATGATCGCAGACCCGCCGAAAGAACACTCCATCGATCCAAACACCCCTCGCCCCCTCAACCAGTCCTTCTTCGACTGCGAAGAACACGAGTCAGACATCGAACTCGATCCATAGTCCCATCACGCCCCCAGCATCAGTCCTCAGATCAACCTCGCCGAAGTTATTCACCAGCACCTCAAGGCGGAAGAGAAGGAAGCTTTCGCTCGTACCCTTCTTAAAGAATCCGTAATTAAGTGCAGTATCGACAAAGACTTCGCGCACCTATTCGAGTAAAGTGGCCGCAAGCCCCGCAAGTCTATAATGAAGCTAGACTAGGAAAGTAAAAAGGTGTACATGGAGGTAAATGACAAGTAGGAGCAGATCTGCAAATGGCTAGACTAGGCAGTGAGCGAAGAACGGAAAACAGTTCTTGCCGAACTGCCTTTCCAATCCTATGGACATCTACTGGAGATATTAGATCTAAAGGTAGAAGGCCTGTGTATCATGGTTTCCAACTATCATAAGTATTACGCAGAGATACTTGACGATCTGAACGTAGGCAGAAAAGCACCTATTCAGTGGGCCTGCCTCGCTTCGTCACAGCCTATAGAAGTCAAGAGCAAGATTTTAGAGATGTACGAACTTGGCAAGCTTAAATTCCTGATCATCACTCCCGAACTATTCGAGAACGAGGAGTACCACCACTTTAACTGCGAGTTGCTGCTAGTCGCGAGCATCCAGAACTACATTCACTCCCTAGAACTGAAGGAGAAGATTCTCAGCAAAGTCCAGTACTCACGCATGCTGTGCTGCTACGAATACCTCCCCCTTCAGATGTCAGCTAGCCTCAAATACCCTCTCCTCCAACCCGAACCAACTATCGAATACCACCTTGTCGTTAGGTGCGAGAACAAGGAAAAGACTTTGGTATCCTACCTCAATAGGGTGAAGTTTTCCAAAACTATCATCATAGTCTCCGACCGTAACACTGCCTCTACCATTTCGAGGCAGTTGGGACTGCAGTCCTGCAAAACCCTCAACTTGTGCGACTACATCCCCAAAAAACTCATGGACAATTTCTGTAGTCCCAATTTGCTCACGAAGAGATTCAAAAATTAGCAGACTCTATTAAGTTTGCTCGTAAAAACAGCCCAAGCCAAAATCGTAGTCAGCACTTACTTCGACGCACTCAAGCTCGTCCCATTCGACCTGGTTGTCAACTTCACTCTCAATAGGATCGACGAGCACATGCAGCGATCCACGCTGGCTCCGTCAGTTTGTTCTCTCCTGACAGACGAAGACTTCTACACAGCCCGGAACAAGCTCTGCAGCAATTACATCGATAGAAGCATGATGGATAAGCTCCTGACGGACCTGCTTGAGAAGCCCCGGGAGAGGACCATCCTGAAACGTATTTCGATGAACTCGAAGAAATTCTTTTCACAACCATATCAAGAAACACTGTTCCAGAAGTTCTCGGTTGAGAAGGAATCCTATGGCATCCCGACTTCGGACATAAAAAATGTGAGAGTGGCCAAGTACTGTTCGGAGTTCTAGATCACCAAAGGTCAGCTGTACACTCTATTGGACACCATGGACTAGTTGCACTTGACCAGTAAGCTCAAGAATATCAGCTATGAATGCCGCATTAATGATAACGATATCACGAACTTTAAGGCCCTTTTCCCAGAGTCTCCCATCAGCCAAGGCAAGGTCAATATCCTTAACATGACAAACCAGCTGAACATCAGCACCAAATAGATTCTCGCCAAAATGCAAAAGAATAAGATAAGACATACAGTAACCGAGGAGGTACAGCCCTTGCATATCCTAGGCGCCAAGACTGAAGAGACGTTAGACATGGTCATGATGCACTATGAACAGAATATCCAGAAAGAAATCTTCAACCTTGACTCTTCCTACTGCATGTTCGAGAAGCTCGCAATCCCTAACCTCGAGTTCCTCCGACGAGCGCCCACTCGCAAAAACGAGTTCCTGAAAGCTATGGCTCAACTACGGGAAGGCAAATACCAGTTAGAAACAGCAAGTCTGCCCTACGCAAAAATCAGCAATCTGCGAGAGCAAGCTTACCACCAAAAGACAGTGGAAGAATGGGTGAGCAAAGTGTTAAGCGAGGAAAAGGTGTCTTTGAACCAGATGGTAGAGTTTTTGCAGGGGACGAACGTATGTGTGAGGCTGGGGCGATACCAGTCAGACAGCGTGTACAAGGCCTACCAAAGGTACAGGTACGAAGATATTTACGAGCTGGCGAAGAGGTCGACTGCGAACAAAAAGGTGAAGGTGCAGTGATTTGCAAATTTAATTGATACCAAGTCTGCTCAGTTGTCAAAATCCTCAAACATATTTGCAATAGAAATTCACATCCGAAGCTACACGCCCACACAGATCATCCCAAACCTCAGAGCCACTACGCTCACTCCGCACAGTCGGGGCACAGGTCGAACTTACATTGAGTGCAGTGCCAGATGCCCTCATCATCCACGGTCCTGCTTTTCGAACAGCTGTCACACTTGTATGCGTTACCGTAGTAGCTGGGGCATGCCTTCGCCAGATCCACGATCTTGAGGAGTCCGTGCTTAGCAGGGCAGATGCGGCACATGCTGCACAGTAAAAACTTGCATTGGACGCACTCGATCGTGGGCTCGTGTCTGGCGCAGATGTTGCAGAGGTTGTCCTGGTCCCTGACCTTGAGCTTGGTGAGGACTTTCTTGTGGGTGGGGCACTGCATTGTTATTATAAGGTTCCTGATTGTCGCTTATTGCTATGATCTCTTCTAACTCTTTATAATTGTTTATATTTCTTTGTGCACACATGTTGGTGATTTCTGAGCCAGTGTAGTCCATACGCACATACATCACACATACTCCACATAACTGGCAGTCTTGGCCGAAACTCTTCTCGTCTCTGTCGCACTTTGTCCGCTCATCTTGTACTCGATCACCTAGTCTGACTTCTGACAGGCTACTGCTATTAAACTCTTGTCTCCATTCAAATTGAAGTGTCTCGGCCACGCCCCTACTTTGAATGAAGTCCACAGTTCCAGCTGCTTCCCTACTACTCGATATATCACTATGTTGTCGTCACCTCTCCCAGCCATGGCCACGAATTCTTCGTTCCCCACCAAATAGTACTTTATCTCGGAAGGATAGTTAGCCCCAGGGCCAGGGCTGGTCGACACTTTGCAAAAAGATATCAGTTTTCCTGCCTCAATCTTTAGGCCAACGATGGAGCTTTTCAGTTCACACGAAACGAAAAGGGTCCTCTCAGCTTCCTTTCCCAAGGCTAAGTGTCGTGGTCCAAGACCTGCTTCCAGCTTTATTGATTTTTCTAGTTGCTGTTTGATGATTCCTTTGGGGGCATCCAGAGCATACCAATACACATAGTCCGTTCCGAGGTCACTGATGAAAGCTGTTTCGTTGTTGTAGTCGATGGCAGTGCAGTGAGGATGGGATGAAGTCTGGCGATCAGGGTCAACACTTGAGCCTTCATGCTGGAGCAGTTCATGCAGTGCTTAAGGCTGACCATCCTCCTTAAGTTTATAGACAGCTACGGTGGCGCTGGAATAGTTGGTGACAAAGAGTAGCCTTTTGGTCCTGTCAGCAGTTATGTGGCATGGGTGGATTCCCTGTGTCGAAAGCCTCCCTACTTCGTTGTAGTTTTAGAGAGTATCGTACCAGACGATGAACCCTTTTTCGGTCTCGACGACTGCAATGAGATACCTTCCGCTGAGGTAGAGGTACGAAGGGCTTTAGGCGGCGAGAGACTTGCCTTTATGAAGGATGCCCCCCTCATAGGTACCGACGAGGAGATCAGAGGTCTGCTACATGGTTTTGGTAACAAGATATGATATGATTTGTCTATTAAATAATTCTGATGGAATTGGAAAAGATATTTGCGGACATTGGGATCCTCTGTACCAGAAAATGAAGCACGAACACGATAGTCTGAAGAACCCCTGAGTTCTAGATCAAGTCTGGTTATAGCTGTTATTATTGGGGTTTTATCGTAGCCCACTCTCGATTTCTTCGACCTGCTGTCGGGTCAGTTCTCTCTGGAAGTTTATTAAGGGTTGCGTCGAAGTGCACCAGTCGTAGTCCGACAGATCGATGTGCTGTTTGTTGTCTTCGTGCTTTATCAGTTCTCTTGTTGTCCTTTTGCTACAAAGCAGGTACAGATGGAACAGCAGAAACCCGATCAGGGGTACTCCCACGATTCCCACCACGACTGAGCACACAATGATCGCAACAGTAGAGTTGACAGACTGTCCGCTCAGACTGATAAAGTACAGGATAGCACTCACAAAGAGGAGCACAATAGACAGCATGACTGTTGTCAAGAAGCCAATGAAATAGCGGTAGTTGCGCTTTCCAATACAGTTGTTAACGAAAGGGCAGTGGTGATCGAACACTTCCACACAGTTCTGGCAAGTAGAACAGTGGCTTGCGCGTGGAGGCCGGTAGATTTTACAAGTACTACAAAATTTACGTAGGTCCATGCCGTCTTGGTTTTTTATATCAGGCATGAGATAGCAATCAAAAGCTGAGGGAGGAGCATCTATATTAGCTTCTAGGAACGCACGTCTTGGAATGATGCCAGGGTCGGTGAAACCCACAAGGATGAAGAATATGCCTGAGGTGACACACAGGAGCAACGTAGCTAGGGGGATGAGGGGATTGAGGTTCCAGAGTGCTGGCGCAATGAAGATGCAGTAGGGGATGATGAGGCCTAAGAAGCAGATATAGTAGCAGAGGTTGGCACCTATATCGGAAAGAGGCCCAGTGGGGTGGTTTCCACAGCAGAAACGGTTGTTGCCTGGCCATATTTAAAATATCTTGGGGATCATGTTCTGCTGCTCTGTCCGGTATTACATGGAACGGCGATGTTGGCAGATTTCATAGTGATGAACTGATTGCAAGCTGAATAATTTAGATAGGATACCAGCCCAGATTACCAACCATTCACGAGGTGCCAAATACAAGCATAAAGATCATTCGTACTGGATCAGAGCCAGTGCTTTCATGACGGCCTCCATCTGGCCTCCGTAGATGCCAAGGTGCTTCTTTTCGAGCTGCGCCACCTTGCTGATGCTCTGGGAATAGTGCAGTTGTTTGTAGCTGCGGAAATTAACGATCTCCCGTCCCAACAACAATGTGATTAGGTCCACGATCAATGTCAAAGCTTCAATCTACTTGCCATCAGCTTCAATTTCGTTCTTGATCAATTTTATCTGCTCATCTTTTGACCCTCTGGTGAAAATCGACTTGAAAGTCGTCTTCCCAGACATCAACTTAGACAGCTCTGACTGCTGGCTGCTATGCTTCTCTTCGAGCTTCTTCTTGCGTTGCTCATATTGGTCACGTGTCTAGATAGCTTCCTGCATGGCGACAACTTCCCGCAGCTCGAACCGCACTAAGTCCACTAAGAACTCGTAGGGGTTAAAAACAGTGTAGTCACGAAGTTCGCGAACTTTTTCATTGAGGGCGTTGTCATTCAAGAAGATTAGACTACTATTCTGATCGTTCACGTACTCTGTGAAGACGCTCTTTTCGTATTCAGGCAGAAATTATGTGTTCAGGATATCTAAGTCACATGTTAGCTGTTGATGGGCTTTTAATTACTTAGGTTGTTATTGAAGATTTATTGGGCATCACTCAGTTATTTGGCGACTTCCTTCAAGCGTAACAGCTCTTTCTCCGACCGCTTGAGGTAGGCGTAGAAGTTACTGGCCTTCGTCTTAAGCTCACCCATAGGTTCATTGGATTGGATGCCTCCAAACAGATTTTTGTAGACCTTAACGAGTTCGGTCATGGGCTGGTGGCTGATCATTTCGACCATCTAAATCGCACAAGACTAAAATGAATGGAATACGGGTTCGAGCTGCACTGATTTGTTGCGGAGGAACTGCTGGAAGATTTCGCAGTAGTAAAGACACCCGATGCCCGCACACTTCACCATGAAGTACTCGAGGAACCGGCGCCTAGACTCGACGAACTTGTCTTATTTGTTGCCCTACATGCCTCATTATAAGAAAGGGCGATTACGGTGGTTTTTTTGCGGGGAATCGGCGGGATGTAGCAGCCAGGCCAGGTCTTGACGAGTCCTTCGCGTACGAAGTAGAAGTCACTGAAGCGTCTGCGAGTTTCAAAGGAGCCAAGTTTGTCGGTGCCCATGATGAGGTATGTGGTGTATCCGCCACTGGCGTCGATTATAGGGTCTTTGATTTGGATGGAGATCTGCAGGGAGAATCAAATGAGAAAGGATTACATGATGAGTGTCCTGGTATAGTTCTACTTTTTCGTACTTGGAGTTCATGGCTAGGCAAATATAAAGAGATATCCAACTGGGTTTGCTAATAATTATATCACATCAGAGTCTGAAAGGATTAAGGTCCCAAACATATAGTATCTAAACAACAAGAGAAGAACTTATTAAGGACACGGTGTGCATATACAGTCCACAACGCCACAGCCATCAGTTTGGGCTTTCCCCGCCGACCTGCATTTCGAGTTCCGTGATTCTCCGTTGCAGGCCCAGCAACTGCTGCTGCAAAGCTGTCTTCTCGCCCTTCAGAGCTGTGATCTGGCTCTGAATCCTGCTGTTTTCAGACTTTTGGAACGCGAAGTGACGTCTCCTGTG
The DNA here is from genome assembly GCA_023053545.1 of Lepidurus packardi. Lineage (NCBI taxonomy): Eukaryota > Metazoa > Arthropoda > Branchiopoda > Notostraca > Triopsidae > Lepidurus > Lepidurus packardi. The sequence continues at coordinate 91,500 of JAKZAN010000091.1, forward strand.
CCCCATACCAAGATTCGATAAGAATGGATATTTACATCTCTTCTTCTATTCTATTGAGTTCGTTGGACAAGGTTTTCTTGACGTCTGCGGTCTTCATGGTCAAGACAGACTCTAGAGTGTCCTTCTCGCTGCGGAGGACTTGGACTTCCTTCTTGTGGTTGTTGAGTTCGTTGGAGATGCTTTTGATTTGTTGCTGTGGAGGAGAGTGGTTATCAAGGCGTGATTACTTCTAGGGACTGGAGTTTTCCTTTGAGAGAAGCGGGGTTGTTGCCGAAGTTGGAGGCAGTATCGCCGAATCCGCTCTTCATGGCCGACTGGTTCATGTGGAGTGTGCTGGGATTATAGGATTTATTAGATTATATTCTGGAGTAGGCAGCAGGATCGGCGAGAGCCCTAGACGAGTGGGTATTCTTCTGCCAGACTGCAAGACAATAATAATTTAAAGGCACTGTCGCTGCTAGACCCAATAAAAATTGTCTACACTCTCCTCTATTCCCACACTCTTCTCCTTCCTATAAACTACAATTAAATCTATGGATAGAATATTCCAAATCTATGGCTCCCTCCTCACTCTTGAGCCCCTCGACTCCTCCCTCGATCTACCCACTCTCATCGCCGTCCTCGCCAAAAAAAACAAGGAAAACAGACTCATCATCAGGCAATACACCAAAAAGTGCCGTCAGAATCCCCCATCCCCCCTCCTTCTGCACCCCTGCCCTCTGCCTCCCTGGCGTCTCTAACCGACTAAAACACCCAATAACAACCCGTCTGCCGCTCATTTATCTCCTTATCATACTGCAAATAACTCACTTCGAGCCAAACTAAAGCAGCTCAAAAAGATATGCATACCATCAGCTCTGGACATCAATTCTAACAAATAGGAAAGGTAAAACAGCCAGCGTAAGGGCACGAGTCTGCTGCCTGAAATCGGATTGGTGCCTTCAGGTGCTGCCACGCCAGCCTTCGTAGGGGAGAGCAGCGAGAAGATAGAATGCAACAAACATTGTGTACCAATAGGGAAAGGTAGCCATCATATACGCAGATTAGAGTTTATGGTCGAGGAGGAGTAAGGCTATAGCGATTGTGCTAAAAGGTGGGGGGATCAGGAAACGACTAACTGTAAGCGGAGGACGCAGCTGGCTCGGAGGTTCGCCACCAACTAGAACGACCAGTTCGAAGAAAGGCAGGAGCACTTCTTATCTCTCAACTCCGAGAGAACTCCCAAGAACACCACTAAAAACCATCATTCGGGTTTACATAAAAATATCCATGAACCCAACCAAGAAAACAGTTCGCTGCTTGTACCCTTCATTAACCATTCTGTCCGAGGCCTTCAGAAATAGTCATTGGCTCAAGATCCAACAAAAAAGCATTTCAAATTCTGCAACCACGCTTTTGATCAGAATGCCAACATCAACGTCATGATTGTCAATCTCAATATCGATTCCGCGAACCCCCACGACTCAACAGTTCCCCACAACCCACCTCCCACCCCCGCCACATACTCTTCGGCATACCCCTCTACTGTCACCATCAATTCCCGGCAGAATAGGCTTATTCTGCGCAAGACCAAAGCCCTGATGCGGGAAAAAAATAGGAATTCTGCGAAAAGACTCAGTTTCGATCGCTAAAATACACTAAATAAGGCTATAGGACTGACCTTCAATGTTCAAAACATCGCTCATCTGAATACTTCGGAGGGTGCACAGTCTAGCAACACTTCAAATACAATCAGCGTGAGCACCGCCAGTGGAAGTTCTTAGAAGCCTCTGCAGAGCATGAGAATATTTCACGGTATGAGCAGCAGTTTGGGACGACCTATCAACAGTAGTAGCGGAGTGAACGCGAGCGGCGGCAGCACAGTAAACGGAAATGGGCAGACTGGTTCTGTAAGCGTGTACAACCAACAGGGGTTGATGAGCCAGGCCGGAGCAACGAACTCTAAGCTGATAAGCATCGTATCATATTCTATACTACCAAAGTTGAATGCGATGGGATGATCCATACAACGCCTTTCAGTTAATTAATTTTTGTTCTAGAATGACCCGATGATTTGCTAAACTTTAGGATTAACAACCAAGACTTTTGCCAGATCAAGGCTTATACTTCCTGATCAGTCCACAGGACTTTTTTGTCGATCGTCCATCGAAAAATTGTTCCTGGTTGGCCAGCTCCTCCCTCAACTACGCTATTGCCTGTGCTGAATCCCTGACTTCTTTCTCCAGCTCCCTTTTAAAGGCTGCTTCATTGTTTTTTACGACAAGTTTGAGGTGTGCATTCTCATGCCTTAGTCGTTCGATCTCGTGCTGAATCACATCGATGCTGCCTTTCGTCGAGTACTGCTCCCTCTAGAGATCTGCTAGCTTCTCGTTGAGCATAGCGATATGGGTTTCGCGTTCCTCCAGCTTCCTGTATGCGAACTCCAGCTCCTTCTCCAAAGACGCCTTGATATTGCTGGCAGTTTTGAGGTCTGTGGACAATCTCTACTCGTTAGACTTAAGCTTGCGGATATCACTTTCGTATTGCTTCTGTAGAAGTCTCAGTTACTGTTACTTGATACTTTCAAAGTTGGTCAATTTATACTCCATCTGTTTCAACTGGTCTTTGAGGTCCTGTTGCTCCCTGATGAAGGCTTCGCGCTCGAGTTGGAAGGATTCATGGCTGCTCGTGAAGGCAGGAGTGCGAAGTGCCTACCCAAAGTATTCCTGCTGCTTGTTGTTGCTATGAGGCTTAGGGAGATCCTACTGATGCTCTTTCCTTTGACTCTTGCCCCTCTTTTTGATTCTGCGATACTTATGCTTCAAAGACTCGCATTGGTTCTCCACATGTTCAATTTGTTTATATGCGGCATCGAGTTTTTTGTTGGTATGAGCAAGTTGTTGCTCGGCAAAAACCCGGCAATCTCTCTCATTGTCTAAAGCCATCCGAAGACTCTCTTCTTTCTAGAGGTAGTTTCGAAGCTACTATTTAAACTAACTGGGTAACTCCAAATGTGAGCTCATCTATGGGGGTGCCGGCAAAGATGAAGACTGTGCTTTGGGTGCAGGGTAGTTATTGTACAATTGAGTTTCAGGAGGAGGGAGAGTGCGGGATTGTAAAGTTGTGTAAGGAAGGGTCGACGTGAGGTTGACTTTGTGGTTAGAGGGATGAGGGGGTGGGGCTGGAGCCTGGCTGAGATTAAAGGGGTAGGAGTTGCGGGTGTCGTAGGTATACTTTCTGGTGGGAGTAAGTGAGTGGAACTGGGCTTTCATGGGGGTGTTCCAGATTTAAAATAGATAAGAAGTAATGTGCATTCGAGCCGTCCATCAACGGTAAAGAGTTTAAGTTAAAGGTTTAAGTGATTAGAATAACTGGAGCCTATCATTCAGTTCAGTCTAGTTCAAAACCTGAGAAATAGTTCTCCAACAAAAAGTATGCGTCCCGCGAAATCCCCCTGTTGCAATGACTCGACAACCTCACCAGCGACTCTTCTCCTCCTCTTTCCGACAGCTTATTCTTCAAAATACTCTCCTCATCCTCGCTCAGCCCATCAAGATCAAGGATGTTCTTCATTACCTGTAATCCAACATCCAAGATCCTCACATCGTCAGTTTCCTTCACAAGCTCACACACACACTAGACTATTTTTTCATTTGAGTGGACCATAGTGAAGATCTCCTCACGACGTTATCCTAATATAGAATGCAGCCATCTGCAGGCTTATAGTTTGAGTTCGCGCCCTTGAGGGGTGGAGTGGTCCTCATCTTCCAATAGTATGATCATTTGGGCTAGGAGTTGCTGGTTTGAAGCCATCCTGTTGGTCTAAATTGATATTTGGCAGGTTATAGGCTGTGGTCGTGTTTTACCTCGTATTGTGTTTTGGCAGATACTTCAGCGAGTATTCTGCACGCAGTGACTTCGATGATGGAATTCTCGCTTCGCAACTGCCGCAGCAGGAAGCAGATCGCTCCTTCTCCAATTAGAATCTCTGAAACCTGTGGCCCCTCGCGTGCCAAGTTCAAAAGAATCTCAAGACACAAGATACGAACGGGCTCCTCATATATCGATAGTAAACGTAAAAGTCTCTTCAAAAATGCTCTGCTCGCGACCTCAATTCTAATGGCTGGTTCCTAAGTGAGTACTGACAAAGCCTACAAGCAATTTTGAAGGGCCTTTCTGCCAACAGGAGTTTCTTAAGACAGTATTTGGGCAAAAATGCCTGCAATGTCTTTTTGGCTTGAGAGCTGCAGGTTCAGGTGACCTTTGCATAGGTTAGAAAGAGCCCAAACAGCGTACTGCCTTAACTAGGGATATTGTTGAACTGCAATCACGCTTATCAGCTTTGGAACTACCTGTGCACGGACCAAGATTTCTGCTGCATCACTATCGATAGCGAGGTTGGCGATGCCGTAAATGATATTTTCGAGTAGATTGGGATCTTGCTCATGGATTAGCCCTAAAAGCAGATTGGGAACCCCATGAGCTATCAGAACTCTGGTTTGCTAGGAGGTGCCAGCTGTCATATTAGCTAGACACCAAGCAGCTTCAATTCGCAATCTCTCATTTACAAAGTCTATTTCTTGACTTGCGTAGTACATAAAAACTGGCACGCATCCAGATCTGAGGACTGCCTAAATCGTCGAGTTAGACTCATCTGAAAGCAGTCTCCGGATCCCGACCAAGGCTTTTTGGATCTGCTATTTGTCGGTACTGGCCAGCATCTTGGAGTAAGTCGAGAAGGAGAGGTCTTCTTAGAAAATGATTTAATTCTCATTAGGGCTGCATCGGGCTTGGTTGGTCGGATATAGCCGACCAATGGGGTTTGTGTTGCTAGATTGAGATTGATTTTCTATTTCTGAAGAGTGTTCGAGAGTCAAGACCTCAGGAAAAGTAGAGAGGTTTCGCCTTTTTTGGAGGTGGGCGGCTCGGTGCTGGCGGCGGATCTGAGCAGTGAAGTGTTCTGCTCTGAGGATGATGTCAGGGGAGTGTGGGGGGCGGTGGGGCGTGGGCGGTTGCATTGAAGGGAATATTTATTGATGATTATGAGCTATGAGAGCTGAGGATTTTAATTTAGTATCATTCGTAATGGGTGAATGCTGTCCAAATAGCAAAGGGGCGCTGTATTTGGGCACACAACATATACGTTGGAGTCTTCACAAATGACAGCCACCTTCTGCACTTTATATGAAGTCATTGGGATTTAGCAGCCAGACTCATCACCACAACCCTATTTATTGTAATAGTCCCTCTAGTTATATTCTAAATGCGACGTCACAGTTCGTCCTGCTCATCGCGCAGTGCCTCTTCCTCGGACCCAGAGACTCGGCACGCACCCTCTAAAGAAGCCCTGTTCGCCCAGTGCAGACCCAAGAAAGAGTACCAAGGCTACTAACAATTCGTGCAGCAAAAACAGATGGAAATGGACATACTCGCTTCTGGCACCACCCATCCGTCAGCCAACAATCCAATCGAAGTACCCTTTGCACAACAAAAGGTTAGAAGATTTCTCCAACCCAATTTAGCAAACAATCTAAACTTAAATCCTTTCCATTGGGTGCAACTCCATTGAATCTCCACATTATAGAAGGCCAGTGTTGTTTAAGCCCCTAGGACCACCCAGAGTCAGCACCCTATCAGGATCTAGTCGAATGAGTACCCGTCTCAGCCACCCAAAGCGCCATAGAAGCCTCAGCAGACCAGACCATCAAAGACGAGTCTCAATGACTCATCATCCTGCCAATACTACAAAGAATTGTTGGAGGAAGAGATCCGGAAAAATAGAGAACTAGAACACATGTTGTTTGTACGATAAAAACAGATCATCGCGCTAAAAAGTCAGTATGCTCTCTTGAGTGAGGGTATGAGGCCGGAAGACTATAGGCCGGTCGCTTCCGCTAAGACTCGAAGCAATCCCATCAAACTAATAAACTAGCAGAACAAAAGCATCGGCAGGAAGTCGCCGCTTGGATTTCGCAGTCCATCCCGATAGAAGCTTCCACATTCTAACTCGCCTTTCTCAGCGCCCACCATTCAACTGAATGACTCGTTTCACTTCTAGAACACTCTCGTCAAGAAGTTTCTGCAGCGTAATGTGAGCTGCTTTAACATAAAGACAGAATAACTCAAAAACAATGCCACGAGGATCCAGGAGTACTAGGACAAGATCAGGCAGTTGAAGATAGAAAATAGCAAGTATAGAAAATTCGTGGGTGCGATTGCAGAGTCGCTATCGATTGTGAGTGGAGATAGATCGATCCGCGATGGGGCTAAGAAGGATTTGAAGGAGATCTGGGAAAGTTGGAAGGATTTAGTGGAGAGCATGGCAAAGGAGAGAAAGAACCAGATGCACAAATGAATGAATGCCCATTCTGTACTTTGGAATAGTAATAAGCTCAAGCCAAGACATTTGTTAGGTATGCTTCTCGAAATACGCAAAATTGAGCATCAGCCGTGAAGCAGAACCGGACAGCTCTAGAAGGTTTCCAAATCGTGCATGGCTCTTCATCTCTTGGCGCTGGTCGGCCTCCTCGACGCAGAAAATACTCTTTCGGGAAGGAAGTTCGACGCGCTCTAGCGGTGCCCGCTCATGGTGCTGCTGTGGGATAGATCCAGGTTGGTTTTGTCTAAGTTCAGAAAGCTTTGTGAGACATAATGGGTTACGGCTGGAGGACAGAATACGGTTTTTATAGTACAAGTAGCTGTTTTTGGTCTATTTCAGGATCTCGCTGGCCGAGTAGAAGGAGTCCGCCTGCTGCAACTTCCGCACCATCATCTATGCATACCACACTCGTGTCACTATATCCAACAAGCTGTTACCTCGTTCCCAATGTCAATTTCTCTCTCCACCTTCTTTTTAAAGGTACTGCTCAGACTGTTCGTACGCAGGGCTGTCTGCTGGTGACTGGGCACCGAGCAGTCGACCCTGATCATTTTCTCGATCAGCCGCTCATTGTGCTGCTGTATGTCGGACATCTTCTCGTACTCGAGTTGCTTGGACTTCTGCTTGGTTGTTAGAAAGGTGGGTTTGAGGGGTGTCTTATTGTCAATCTTAGACTTGACGGAGTTGAGTGCTTCGAGGTGTTTCATGCGTGCCTGATGGGTGTGAAGGATAGAATGGTTACTTTGAGTTTGGCCCTGCGGTCCATATAGAAGTTGGAGGACTGGGTGTTCCACATGGGAGTAGTTGGGGGTTGTGGGTTTTGAAGTGTGGCAGTAGATTTTATTGTCTGGACTAGCTAATATAACTGCAAACGCCAATGAAAATTGTCTTAGGCTCTTGAAACTTTTATTTGTCCTAGAATACGAATTAATTATTAATTATTGGCACCCTCAAAAGTCAAGGTTGATTTATCCCCGAGGCTTCCGCACCACTCTCTTCCCTGAATTCCCAGACATCTTGCTGTGGCTCCTCTTCACTCTCCCCTATATCGAGCTTGTCTTCTCTTCTCTATCGCCAATATCAGCACTGCCACTTCTCGTGTCACGTGTCTTGTGCAACTGACCCCATCGAGCCTCGTCCTTCTTCGGACTTGCCTTGCTTCCCGTCTTTCGACCCAGCTTAGACACCAGTTTCTTACTCATTTTGTTTGAGTCGTTGAGCATAACGGATAGCTTCTGTGAATAGGTCACCGATATTTGCTTCATCTTCTCGTTTTGTTCCATAACCCTCACTTCTCTGCTTTTCAATGCTTTTGCAGCCAGATTTGAAGGCTATCCGAAAGCTTCGATCTCTTGAATAACAGGCAACTCCTGGAAATCCTGCATTTAGTCGCTTTCCTTTCGGCGGGGCATGCTTCCCATCTCCGACTCGGCCTTCTCCCTTTCCATCTGCATTCTGCGAGCCTACTCTCTCCTCTACTCGACTAGCATGTTGTATCGACGTTTTAGCTCAGGGCTTTCCATTACACTCTGAGTGTCCCATGAGATACTATTGCGACTCTCGGAGAAGTCGTTTTAAATCGAAGCATTAGGTTCTGAGGATTCGTGAGATTCACTTTTGAGTCGACGTTTGGAGTTGATAAGTGCCTCCTCATCCGAGGAGATACTGGAGTCTGAGCAGTATTCAGCCTCTTGCTCCTGCACTGCTTCGAGGATATTGATGCGTCTCCTATGTCTTCGGCTGCTCTTCTTTCTCTTCTCGGGCGCTGGCTCCTCTGCAGAAGTTTTGGTAATTTAGTTTTCTGCTGCTTTGGGGGGCTTAGTTTAGGGTAAGATTAGTTTCATATTAGGAGAAGACTGGATGCGGATATCTTTTTCGGGTTCTAGATTGATGGAAATCGTGGACTCATACTCATCGCAAAACATATAGTCTACTTTATGATCCACATACCTGATGCCACTCCGATTATTGCGTTATCCTTCTTTGATGACGTGTTGGATCATCGAGAAAACAGTTTTATCGTTGAGCTTTGCACTTGAATCCTGCTTCTCCTACTCAACAATCAGCCCATAGAACTTACTGTAGCTGAAGAATTCCTCGACCTTATATTGGTCAGCCAGAGTTAGCACTCCTCCGAAAGCACTTAGAATTATAAGCTAAATAGCCGAGTAGTACAGCTGGGATTCGCGGACAGGCTTCCACTGCTGGGTCAGTATCGCTGCAATCAGCTCAGCCAACTGAATCAACATAAAAGACGTCAGCGAAAAAAGACCAGAAATCCTAAAGAATGTCTGATTATCCTTACACACAAGTGATAGAGGGATCCAGTCAGCAAGTCTGCTGTATAGAAGACGGAAGCACTTAAAGTTTAGGATTGAGGAAGCTGCGCAAAAGGTCAGGTAGGTTAAGTAGTTGGTCTATTGGTGGTTGATCCATTTTCTAAAGTAGAAATCCTTGGATAGTGCCTGAAAAACAGTGACAGTGAATCCCACGTTGAGCAGTATCTGCATCACAAGTGAACCAATCACAAACGCAGTTATTAATAGTTTGGAAAAAGGATCAGGGTCCCTGAAGATGTAGACGATAAAGTAAATGGAACAAATGGTTTCAGGAATGGCGCACAGGCTGACCAGACAAGGCAATAATGAAGTATTTCTGCGGAAGAGCTTTACCCCGATAGCTATTGTGACGATTATTGCAGTTATTATCAGAAAAGGGAAGTAGACGATAGGTTCAGAAAGAGCATAGGTCTAAGGGGGGAGTGGAGGAAGCAGCATCTGAAAAGTGGCACTCCCTTTCTGAGACATGTACGATTCGCTCATTCTTATTAAGAAATGCACCGTGATTGCATCCGTGGAGTTAGGGTTCCGAACGTTATAGACAGACGCAGTGACCTCAGTAGATGTAGGTTGCGCAAACAGAGACTTAAATGTTAGGGTTTCGACAGTAGAGTTGATTCCTGCCGAGCAGCTACCTCCCGTGCAACTTGGTGTCTCATTTAGAAAATGGGAAGGCACTTCATTAGTCCATAAAGGGATCCTGACCTCAAGGATATAGCCCGTCTGAATAACAGTGGTAGGAGTGAGGGCGAAGGTCCAGTTGGAGAGCTGGCCCCCAGTTTAAGAGGTGGACCGAACGGAGCAGTTGAGGAGAGGGGCGGCCGAAAAGCTCATAATATAGCTGATGTAGTAACTGTTGAGGTAGTTGCCAAAACTATCGAGGAAGAAAATGTTGATGACGGGAGTGCTTTCGAAGAGAGCAGTGTTCGTGCGAAATCTCAATGTTGCAGTGGAGGGAACAACGGAAGTATTGGCGAAGTATTTCATCTCTAGCTGGTTAGGTTCTGTGATCTAGCAAGACAACGAAGGAGCAGAAGAGGAACCGTCGATGTTGAAGGAACATTCGGAGACGCCAACAAGTTTGAATATTTTACTGGGGAAAAGGAAGCCCACTTTGTAGGAAGGCAGCATCGTAAACCCATCAAAGTTGAGTTTGAACATAAAGGAAGCAGACAGCGAGCCGACGTAGGGTGGGGAGACCAGGGAAGAGTCGACAGTCATGGCGCACTCGGACACGCCTAGTAGTGTAGTTATTATCAGAAGGACGCAGGACAGGAGCCCTTGCGGCCGAAGTTACAAGGGCATGGCTGAAAGCAAGTACGTTTTAAGTAATTAAGCTTAAAGATGAAAGGGAGAGGGATGATGAACGACACGAATGCGATATGAAGATAATCTTAACGACATTTAGAAAGACAAAGCGCCGAAATACAGTCATATCACCCACCCCATAAATGGACAAGTCCTCAGGCAAAAAGCCCAGCACTCTATCCACCCCCTATAAACCCAAAAGACATGACTGTGGAGCCTCCAAGTCTAAAGAAAAGGAGAATAAGATCATAACTCGCCAGGAAATCGCCTCTACTCTTGAACATATCCAAGACCTGAAGAGCCGTACATCCACCCGGATGCAGGCGCTTGACAGAGTGATTGTGGAACAGCAGGAAGAGTTATGTTACCTGCGGGATGCCTTGGCCCGCCAGGAGTCGACGCACAAAACTGAAGTAAGTACCTTGTAGGAGTAAATCAGAAAGGCCAACGAGCAAGAATAGAATTACCATAAAGAAATAGATCAATTGTCGAACTAAGTGGGAACGTTAAAGGATACTATTCGATCTCTGGGAGAAACTGTTAGCCAACTGCAGAACGAACACACGTGTGAGATTGATGCACTCGCATCGTAACGCAACTAGGCCAAGCTCCGACTGTCGGAAGCACTAGGTATCATCCACAAGGCAAGCGAAATTCTTTGTTTCGATTGTCTTGAAGGAGATTTTAGCTCCTTTGAGATTGTTAAAACTTCGTTCGGTGGGCTCAAAGGACTCATAGAGTCCTACGACAGAATCAAGCTTGAAAACATAGATGACCATTTCGAGCAGGAGGAAATCATCGCAAGACTCAGACACTAAATCTCATCATTGACAGAAACTAGTGCATAGGCTCAGAACATCACTTAGACTCAGGCCAATGAACTACTCGACAAGGATAACTGTGTCAAATAACTCACGTCATAGAATCAAGACTTACAGAAGAGACTGCAGGACATGATGGACGAGATGGCCAACACCAAGAGGAAATTTAATGAAGAACTTCAGGCCAAGGGGTAGTTAAAATAAAGGTTGAAGGATGTTTAGGATGATTTCTAACGGATGACGGCGGAGAAGAAAGAACTAGAAATGTAGTTGGAGGTGCTGAGGAAGAGAGAGGAGTACAACACTCTTGTGGAACGGGCAATCGATGAGCGGGAAGACTACGTGCGAGTGAACGACGCGATGGAGGAGCTGAGCAGGTACCGCCAGTAGTACTACAACAACGTGGAAAAGATCCAGTTCCTGTGCGAAATGCTGCAGCAACAGTGATGTCCAAGTATCTAACAATTAGTTCGTATATCAATCGATGCCAGAATATATTGTCCATCAGTTATTTTCCAAGTGGAAACAGACGCTCTCCAGCATCTTCTGGAAACCTCCGGTCGATGCCACCTTCAGCATCATTCCGCTATACTTCTTCTCCAGCATCTTCAGCAGCTCCTTCCATCGCTTGTACCGTTTCTCCACGATCTCCTTGCTGTCACTCGCCTGTCGGATGGCCCTTCGCTCCACTTCCGCCTAGGTAATCGGGTGGTCCTTGTCAAATATCTTTCCGGTCTGCGGGTCGATCCTCCTGGCAGTCAGTCGATCCACCGACACATCCTGGTCGCATTCCAATACAATCACCAACGTAGGAGTGATTTTTAGATCAGGCAGAGAATTCACCTGAACTTCAGTCTTTGGGAATCCTTCGATGATGAAGCCTTGTAAGTGGCAGTCCACTTGACCAACACGACTGTGGATCAGTCCGTTCATGACATCGTCCCCCAGCAGGTCACCATTTTTGATGATTCCCAAAGCCATTCTCCCAACATCAGTTTTTTTAGCTATTTGATCCGAAAGCAGGGTCTCAGAAGACACATGAACGAAACCGTATTTCTTTGCGAGACTCTGGCTTAGAGTCGTCCGACCTGAGCCTGGGGGCCCACAAATAAGAATGCTGGCTGAGCGCGAAGGTCTTTTGGGTTTAATCTTAAACTTCAGCAGACGAGCCATTTCTTCTGCAATCTCTTCTTTGGAGGTACTGCAGTCGATTTCGAAGAAGCTGCTGCCGTAGCACTGCTTCACCTGGGAGATGTTCAACGAGTACTCCAGGCAGTGGTTGCTGGAGAGGGTTTTCTTCTCGACATCGCTGAGTTTCTCGAACATCTTCTCAGACACACGCAGCTTCTCTTCACAACATTGCTAAAGGCGTCGCTGGGGCAGGTTAAGGATGAGGAATGCATCGGGGATGATGCCGGCACGCTGCAGGGCCAAAGCTTGGACGCGGGTCTTGGGGAACCCTTCGATGATGAAACTCTTCTTATCTTTCTGCAGGTTTTCGATTTCCTTTTTGACGATCTGTATAACGATATCATCCTTGACGAACCCGAACTTTTTGAAATAGCTTTCGATCTCCTCTCCCAGAGCTGTGCGGAATGGTTGGGGTATAGAATGTGGTTGTGTTGTTAATGCGGTAGTACGTGATTTTTTTGTAACTTCTTTGCGGAGAAGGTCGCCCACAGACACCGTTGTGAACTTGTAGTGATCGGCGACCTGTAAGGCTAGCTCCCTTACCTTCATGCCAGGCGGACCCACGATGAATATTTTCTTGTCTGCAGTAGAGATGGGGATTAGGGTAAAATAGATACATGGTGCTTCTGCGAGTTTTTCGATCATGTATGCGATGGGATCCTGGGGCTGTTTGACGATGACGGCCTTGAGGAGGTCTTCGAAGAGATCGTAGACTTTGTTGTCGGAAAGGTACTTTTCGACTTTCTGCTGGTACTCGAGTTTGGCCTGGCGGTCCATGGGTGCTATTGGTTGGATGTTCTTATTACGAGTTATAGGATTATGAGTGCATGGTGTCAGTATGAGAGTTATGGTTCCACATTTGAAATAGACCTCGACACTGATTTAAACACTATTCTGTTTCGCATTTAGAACTCAGATAACCGTAAATCCTCAGTCCATCAACACCAAATCCCATGGTGGGCTGTTATTTGACTCCCTCCAAAAATATCTCTTCACCCTTTTATATTTGTTGTTCTTCGCCTAACACACTCCCCGCCCACTCTAGCGACTCTCTTCACTATTTCAGTTGTCTATTCGAATGCAGAAGCCAGGGAAGGAGGGGCAGAGTGCAGATACTGCAGGGTATGCGGACATGGTGAGGGATGATAGGAAAATAGTGAGTAAGTTCAGGATTTCGGTTTTTTGAAAAGTGGTTTTTTGGCTAGGGTGGATTTCCGAATTTCCAAATATAGGGTGGTTTTATCACAAAATATTGGGGGGCAGTGCGCTTGGGACTCGGCCCGTTAAATATCCCTACTCGCTACCCATAATCCTTAATATCCCTACAAATAGAAGAACCCTTCAGAAGAAAACGCCGTCCTCAATTCCTCCTTCCCATGAATTCCGACTCTTTCGCCAAGGACCCCGCCCCCCTTCGGCACCCGTTCGGAGACCTCAGCCAGAACATCCAGTCCTGCAGCCACTCCTGCTTCAAGATCAACACGAACCACATCAGCAGGGAAGAAAGCCAATGTCTGGACAGGTAATTGAGTGTATTGACTGATTGATTGTGTAGATGTATCTCGAACCAGCGAAGGTCGGCGCCGATGCGGAAACTGAACTCCAAATGATGTATTGTTTGTACTAGCGGCATAAAGTGCCTAATTCGAAATCACTCTGTTGGATTAGTCTAAGTTCTGGATAAACTGATACACTACATTATCTTTTCTACCATGACCCAATGCCTGCTTACCCACTTATCTCATCCTATTTGTCTGGCCACTTTCCCGGCTCATCGCGTCAACTTCTTCAGCTCTTCTTCGCCCAACCCTTTCAGCACACTTTCCAAGTTCCTTATATACTCTTCTTGCAGCTCGTTTTCCTTCAGTACTACAAAATCATTAAGTCATTATGCTTCACTTTACGCTATTCGATGATGCCGTCCTTGTTATGTATTATCTTGTTCAGCGACTCCATCTTCATCTTCTGGTACTTCTCTGCCTGTGCCATTTCCCGCTTGTGCATGTTTCTCATCTCCTTTAGCATGTTATCCAACTCGTCCTGATCCTCTATCGCCGCCTTAGGCCTTGACAGACTGTTATTTTCTTTGGGCCTATAGTATCGAGGCTGTTGTGGTTCTCCATGGGATTCCGGAGAACAAGAACCCTAGATCGAACGTGGAGACCCTGGAGGTTCTATAAGGATTTCTGGAGACTTGGTCTTGTATTGTGCGATATCCATTTTCTTCCTGACATTATTAATGCGGTCTAGGATTTCCTCACGTTTGCGCTTGCGTTAGCGGTAGAACTCAGAACCTTTGGACTGCAGGGACCTTCCTGTTTGGTTGTCTAACGGAGAGGTATTAGCATGAAGATTCTGGGGTTATTATGTGGGGCTTTTAGCCAGATATTTATGAGAGCGATAGAGTCTATCAGGATTAGGGTTATTAGGTGTCTGGGAATGTTGTGTCTGGAGTGTGTCAGAACGGATGTTATGGTTGCTTTCTGGGACTGGGTAAAGAGGATATGATTGATGTGATTTACCCTGATGCTGGATAGAGCCGTGCACACGGTGATTTCTGATGGGCAGCATAAATTAGGAGGCAAGTCGGTTTGGTGAAGGGAGGGGCAAGTTTAAAAGTTCAACAGGCAAGTCCTTGCTTGGTTGTGGTTTAGATATAAAATTTACGCTTATAATCAAGGCTCAAAACGCCATTCTCTAAATTAGTTCCTTATCGTTTAGTCCAGCAACCACCATCCATCCTTTTCCATGGCCGCCATACTCGCTCGCACCAGCAACCCTGATCCCTAAACCCATGCTACTGAAGCTAAGCTCAATCATATTCTGAGCACTACCGTTAAACCCGTTGCCTATGCCCCCATTCCTCCCCTCAACCTGGCATCCCGCAACTAACTGTAATTCGCCACAAAAACAGAGCTAGAATAGTTCTCTGCTGCCTCGACTGATCGAACTATCGAGCAGCAACATTCTGAACGTGGGTGGTATCTTCAAGATAAACCGTATTTCTCAACCTTCCAATATGTGTGGAATGATGGAAAAGAAATTCTGCACTCTATAGAACACTCTTCCCTTACAAAAACACTCGAAATGGCTGATCTGCCGACAACAGCTCGCCAGCGCAGCAACAGCAGCGCCACCTATAAAACAGAGAATGGGAAGTTGAGTCTTAGACAAATCAAATCTACTAAAGACCAGCAAGGTCTGGATCACCAAAACAGGCATCTCTTACGCAAGGTTTCTGAGGGATACTATTTGATCGAGCTCCCACTCAACACTCGTTCTTTCGGCGTCAACATCGAGATATCCACAGTCATCCAACTCAACCATTCTCTGGATGTAATGCTGAGGACCAACATACTAGGCACCAACTAAGAGGCATATAAGGTCAGTGTGGTGAATAACGGGCGGCTAACGGTGCGAGTCAGTATCCAGAAGGATGGCCGGTTTAAAGCTGTTCGGGAAATCTAGACCCCCTATGATAGCAAACACGCTAAGCTAGTGATCAAAGACACAGGAAATGCGCAAAGCAAAGTCTACATTAACGAATTCGAAGTCTAGTTGAACCAGCTCATACCCATTTTTAGTGACTTCTACCTGCATTTGAAGAAGAGCAAACTAGTGAGTATGAACACGATCAGCATTAAATACTTCGACCGGTTCCAGACCAAGCACCCCGACTGTTGTAGCCAGTCGCAGTGTTCTATTTTCTGAGGACTGATTGCAGCCAATTAAGAGTCCAGCCAGTCTGAATGCAAAGCTAGTTGTAGAGGAGACTTCGGAGGTGACTGAAGATAGTTGGGCTGTGCCGTGCCTTAGCTCATTTCCTATTGTATTGCTACTCAGTATTCTATTATTTGAGGACATCCAAAAATTAATTAATCCGATCTCTCTATTAGAGTTATTGAAATCCAATACAATACCCTGTGTTAAAGGTAGTGGCAATCGCTTCACAAATCCTCAGGCCTTCCTCTTTGTGATTGTGAGGCTGTTCTCTCTGGCTGCCTCCTGCTGCATAGCTTCGTTGATCTTGAGTATCGCGTACAGGTCCTTCAACTTGCCCTCGATGAACTTGTTGGACTTCCTCATGTCTTCTATATCTCCCTACAATCGGCCAGCGTTTCGAAACAGTCATCAAAAACTAAAGTACCTTTCTACTGAGGACAGATCGAATCTCGTTCAGTTCACACTCTAGCTTCTCGGCTAAATGTTCCAGCTCCTTCCGGTCGGCTCGGTCTTACACCTTCTTCTCGATTTCCTTGAGAATGCCGTAGTACTCGTGCTTAATTTCAAGGAACTTCACATGAATTTCCCGCTTGAGGGTGTTCGTGAACTGGTGGTTGAAGGGGTCTGTCAGACACCGGTTTATCAGCTACTTGATCAGCTCTAATAGTCGTTACTCGCGGATCTCTGATTGTTCCATCATCTTCTTCTCGAGGTCATAGATCCGTAAGGGTAGTTCGTTATACGTCTCTTCCAGTTTGCGCATCTTGCCTTTGACTGACTCGAATCCATCTTCTGAGGTATTGACTCGTTCGTACAACTTCTTGATTTCACCAGCAGCCCAGGAAACCTGTTGTTCGAGTTGACTGCCAGAACCGCGTGACGAGTTGATGGCTGGCGAATTACTGATATTAGTGTTCGAAGAGGTCCCCGGTATTTGCGGCAAGAAACTCTTCGAATTGTCTCTTTTGAGCTCCTTCTTCTTGTTGCTGTCTTCCTTCACGACCTTAACCTCGTTGATCAGATTCTTCACATGATGTTCTAAAACTTCGATCTTGCTTGCAATTTTCTGGCTATCCGACTTCGAGACTGATATCCTGGCTCCTCCGTAATTGCTGCCTGCTTCGGAATTGTTTCCGTGTTCTTCACCGTTGGGGTTCTGCGTATAGGCTTGTTCCTCAAGATCGAGCTGCTGTTTCTCTACTTGTTCCAGTTTGGACTTGAGGGTGGTGCACTAATCATTCAGCTTTTCTAATTTCGTCTGGGTCGTGCTAGTGAAACCTTGTTGCAGAGATTTGGCCTGCTCAGCTCTGGCGACTGCTTCCTGCTCCATGAGGATCATCCTTTGTTCGATATTAGATTTCAGCTTGTCCAAATAGGTGTTAATGTCCTAAATCTTCTTGGTATTTGAAGCAGTATAGTCGGCGATCACGGAATTGGTTTTTGAGACTTCGTCGATATTGGATTCGAATCTTTTGCCTTGTGACTCTATCAGTTCCCTGACTTTGAGTTCGAGAGAGTCAGTGACTTCCTTGAGTCGCTCCTCCACCTGGTCTTGTTTTTTCCGCATCAGAATAAATTGTTTGTCAAGGGTGCCATTAGCGTTGAGGGTTATGGAACTTCTGTCATTATTGTTCTTCTTAATGTTAATGTCTGAGGTATTCTCGATGTTGGAGTGGGAGTTTGTGCTTCCTTCCTCTAGTCTCTTACTACTGTTCAATCCCTCTAAGCCCGGTCTTGAACCTCCTATCTGCACTCCTTCCTCCTTCTATAGTTCCTTATTCTCTCGAGACTGATGAGCTCCTTTTCTGATGTCTTGCCGACTACCTCCAGCCCTTTTCAAACTATTTACTGTTCTTTCTAACTCTTCCAGCCTATTAAATATCATAGTTTCCAAATCTACTCCCTAGGGGCTACTTGTATCGGATGACTGGGGTTTATTGGTACCGTTCTCAGTCGGCATAATCGTCTGATTGTGGGAGGGAGTATGACGCAAGTTAGAAGCCTTGCTTTTGAAGAGTGAGAGCTGATCGATCCTGCTTTCTACTGAGAGAAGACGTGAAGTGAGATTAGGGAAGGTAGTATTTTGGTATAGGTTGATGGTGTCAGAAAGTTGGAGGAGCTTAGCGTCATAGTTTGCGAGTTTTTGGTTGAGACCGGTTTGCTTGAGAGCGTAGTTGATGGTAAGGGTGATGGGTTCTTCGAGGACAGATGCCATGCTTGGGGAGAGCGAGAGTGGTGGCGTAAAGAGTTTTATCTGTATTAAGTGTTCTATGAAGATAAATCTTATCCACAGAAAATGGAAAACCCTCGCTTCTTATCATATAATTCAAAGTACCGATAGAACATTCTTCATCTTTCATTTACCCATCCCTACCTGTACCTTTAGCCATGAGTATTTTCCCAGAGTCTGCACTTGCCGAGGCCATCTCCGAAATCAAGGTCCGCTCCAACTAAGAAAAAATAGTTGCCTGCCTCAATGAGTACCGCTTCCGTCCTCAACAGCTCTACCAGCAGATCATTGATCTTCTTAATAACAGTCTCAATAGTCCTGGATCTACCTCGACCTCGCGAGTTATCCGGTTCCCGTAGCTCCATCACAAGCAGATTGAATGCCAGGGGGCCTCGGAAATCCAGCAGGCAATCCTTTATTTTTCGGCCCTTCTAAACATGAATGATATCCTGTCTGACCTATACTACAACTAGGACAACAACAATGACTTCTGCAGACTCGTATCGAGCGAAAATCCCACCAAAGATGCAGTCGCAGAAGAAACCTTCCTCAGTAAGTATAGGATCTCAGGTCTCCATAACTACTTGATTGATGTTCTGGAGCCCCAACTATACGAATACCTGTTCCCCTTCCTAGTATTGGATGAGTATTTTCGAATTAGGAAGCTCAAGAATAGCCAAAGTTCAAATCAGTCTGCAGCCAGCTCCGCGCAAGAGGTCTACTTGGAGAACTCCATCTGCAACGAGCAGGTAGGGCTGATCAGCAATAACTACAACTTGTGCTTCGTGAGCCTTCAGGAGACCCAGATCGTGTTGGGCTTGGCCTATACGAACAACTTCCTGTCAATCAGCCATATCGGGAGAAGTGTACAGGTGCTCAGCCAGCAGAACAACCGTAGCAACAACAAATCTTCGCATCTGCTGCCAAAAATCGGGAAGAATGATACCGACAACTACTGGTCGAAGGTGCCTTCGGAAACCCAAAACAGTAGTATTATGAATGTCCACAAGAGGCATCCACAAGGACGCACCTCCCAGGCCAAAAAGAGAGAAGAGACCCAAATCGACTACGCCCATTGTTTTGTGCCCCTGCCAATCGTCGAGAAACTCTTCCTAAACCTCGACCAGGACAAAGATAACCGCATCGCTATCGAAGACATCAAGAGGGAGTTTACCAAAAACAATTTCGATTTCGATGAGTCCATTTATAAAAGTATGTTCGATGAAGCAGTCAGACAAAGGTCTGTTATTTTCCCTGAGCAACTCTCCAAGGGAATCAGCCTCAAGGAGCTGCAGAACACCCTCCAATCACGGAAGCAGCAGACCAGAGGCGAGGTCAATATCATCGATAAGCCTTATAAGAAGTATTGGTTTATGCTGCTCGCTCGGATGGGGTACGAAAAACTCATGCCTACGGACATCGTGATTTCTCCGAGTCTGGCTGCTCAGTGCACTATGCAGTCGACTCTGAGAGGCACGAAGCAGACATTCTACAAACCCAGCAAGCCAGAGGGGAATCATTTTATCCGAAGCGGGAAGTTCATCCAAACAATAGACAATTCCAAGGGAAAAATAGAGAGGGAGAGCGGGAAGAAACCTCTAGAGGAGCAGCTCGTGAATGAACGATTTGTGTTGACCGAAGAGGGGGTGTTGACGATAGGCTTCAACGCCAAGGCCAAATACGACGAGGTTTTAGGCAGACTGCGATGAGCTCGATGCCAGGGTATATGATAGGTGGCGGATCCTCACATGTGGATTTTATGTGAAACCTGCGACTCAGAGTATAGAAGCTATAATATTTAAAATTAAGAACTAGTCTGTAAGCACAACATGTCCGAAGTCGAAGAAACCCTGCATCGTATCCAGACCCATAAGAACGTCCAAGGCATTGTGATCGTCAACGCCGATGGGCACATCATTAGATCCACCTATACTGACGCCCGTACGAACGAAGGTACTCCAGCAACTCACACATCCATAATCACATGCAGGTGAGAACATTGCCAGACTCATTTCCCAACTGGCTGCCAAGGCCAAGTCCACCATCCGTGATCTGACTGCTGGCGAAGAGCTCAAGTTCCTGAGACTCAAGTCCAAAACTAGCTAAATCTTGGTGGCCCCCGATAAAGAGTTCATGCTGATTGTGGTACAGGGACAGAAAAGCGACAAGCCCGAAGAAGCAGCCTCTTGATCAGAACCCTAGCATTCGCAATTTTAAGCCAGAAGCATCAGTTGATTGTAGTTCGGATAATGATCACACATCATCATGGTTTGTGGGTGTATGACTTGTTATATGATCTGCTTTCGGACATTTCTCTGACGTTAGATCTCCACATATACCTAAAAGTGTTAACTCAAGCCCTGAGCACCTATGCTTCTTGATTAGGCCGGCATTGAAGGAATGGTTGGCATAGTCTGTCCTCCAAGCAGCATGGGTTGGGCAGATACGGGTCTGAGCTTTAAAGTCATATCATTGTATTCCTCAATATATAGGCGACTAAGGGTTGATAGAATACACATTTAGGAATGATTCAAATAGAAAAGTATTTAGTCTTCAAAACTAAATATTTTGGCCTTATTCGCAGCAGAAAGCGACGATGTTGTCTCAACAGCGGGGTAATGGGGTTGGGGTTGGGGTTGGGGTTGGGGTTGGGGTTGGGGTTGGGGTTGGGGTTGGGGTTGGGGTTGGGGTTGGGGTTGGGGTTTGGGGTTGGGGTTGGGGTTGGGGTTGGGGTTGGGGTTGGGGTTGGGGTTGGGGTTGGGGTTGGGGTTGGGGTTGGGGTTGGGGTTGGGGTTGGGGTTGGG
>JAKZAN010000092.1:0-56340 GCA_023053545.1 Lepidurus packardi
TAGTTCAAACTGGTTTAAACTGGTTTACACAGGTCTAAACTGGTTTAAGCGAGTTCATAAACTGGTTTATACCGGTGTAAACAGGTCTAAACTGGTTTAAGCTAGTTCATAAACTGGTTTATACCGGTGTAAACAGGTCTAAACTGGTTCTAAATGGTATAAACTGGTTTACGCAGGTCTAAACTGGTTTATACTGGTTTATACTAGTTCAAACTGGTTTAAATTTTTTTTTAACAGGTCTAAGCTTGTTTAAGCTAGTTTATAAACTGGTTTAAACCGTTTTTAACTGGCTTAAACTGGTTTAAACCAGGCCTAAAAAGGTCTAAACTGGTTTAAACTAGTTTATTAACTGTTTTACACTGGTTTAACCTGGTTTATACTAGTTCAAACTGGTTTAAACTGGTCTACTCATGTCTAAACTGGTTTACTCATGTCTAAACTGGTTTAACGTAGTTTATAAACTGGTTTATACTAGTTCAAACTGGTTTAAACCGGTTAAAACTGGCTTAATCTGGTTTAAACTGGTTAAAACTAGACTATAAACTGGTTTATACCGGTGTAAACAGGTCTAAACTGGTTTTAACTGGTATAAACTAGTTCAAACTGGTTGAAATTTTTTTAACAGGTCTAAACTGGTTTAAACTAGTTTATTAACTGTGTTAAACTGGTTTAAACTTGTTTATACTAGTTCAAACTGGTTTAAACTGGTTTACACAGGTCTAAACTGGTTTAAGCTAGTTTATAAACTGGTTTATACCGGTGTAAACAGGTCTAAACTGGTTCTAAATGGTATAAACTGGTTTACACAGGTCTAAACTGGTTTAAACTGGTTTATACTAGTTCAAACTGGTTTAAGCCGGTTAAAACTGGCTTAATCTGGTTTAAACTGGTCAAAACCAGATTATAAACTGGTTTATACCGGTGTAAACAGGTCTAAACTGGTTTTAACTGGTATAAACTGGTTTACAAAGGTTTAAACTGGTTTATACTAGTTCAAACTGGTTGAAATTTTTTTAACAGGTCTGAACTTGTTTTAACTAGTTTATAAACTGGTTTAAAACGTTTTTAACTGGCTTAAACTGGCTTAAACTGGTTTAAACCAGGCCTAAACAGGTCTTAACTGGTTTAAACTAGTTTATTAACTGTTTTACACTGGTTTAAACTTGTTTATGCTAGTTCAAACTGGTTTAAACTGGTTTACACAGGTCTAAACTGTTTTAAGCTAGTTTATAAACTGGTTTATACCTTTGTAAACAGGTCTAAACTGGTTCTAAATGGCATAAACTGGTTTACACAGGTCTAACCTGGTTTAAACTGGTTTATACTAGTTCAAACTGGTTTAGACTGGTCTACTCATGTCAAAACTTGTTTACTCATGTCTAAACTGGTTTAAGGTAGTTTATAGACTGGTTTATACTAGTTCAAACTGGTTTAAACCGGTTAAAACTGGCTTAATCTGGTTTAAACTGGTCAAAACTAGATTATAAACTGGTTTATACCGGTGTAAACAGGTCTAAACTGGTTCTAAATGGTATAAACTGGTTTACACAGGTCTAAACTGGTTTAAACTGGTTTATACTAGTTCAAACTGGTTTAAGCCGGTTAAAAATGGCTTAATCTGGTTTAAACTGGTCAAAACCAGATTATAAACTGGTTTATACCGGTGTAAACAGGTCTAAACTGGTTTTAACTGGTTTAAACTGGTTTACAAAGGTTTAAACTGGTTTATACTAGTTCAAACTGGTTGAAATTTTTTTAACAGGTCTAAACTTGTTTTAACTAGTTTATAAACTGGTTTAAAACGTTTCTAACTGGCTTAAACTGGTTTAAACCAGGCCTAAACAGGTCTAAACTGGTTTAAACTAGTTTATTAACTGTTTTACACTGGTTTAAACTTGTTTCTACCAGTTCAAACTGGTTTAAACTGGTTTACACAGGTCTAAACTGGTTTAAGCGAGTTCATAAACTGGTTTATACCGGTGTAAACAGGTCTAAACTGGTTTAAGCTAGTTCATAAACTGGTTTATACCGGTGTAAACAGGTCTAAACTGGTTCTAAATGGTATAAACTGGTTTACACATGTCTAAACTGGTTTATACTGGTTTATACTAGTTCAAACTGGTTTAATTTTTTTTAACAGGTCTAAGCTTGTTTAAGCTAGTTTATAAACTGGTTTAAACCGTTTTTAACTGGCTTAAACTGGTTTAAACCAGGCCTAAAAAGGTCTAAACTGGTTTAAACTAGTTTATTAACTGTTTTACACTGGTTTAACCTGGTTTATACTAGTTCAAACTGGTTTAAACTGGTCTACTCATGTCTAAACTGGTTTACTCATGTCTAAACTGGTTTAACGTAGTTTATAAACTGGTTTATACTAGTTCAAACTGGTTTAAACCGGTTAAAACTGGCTTAATCTGGTTTAAACTGGTTAAAACTAGATTATAAACTGGTTTATACCGGTGTAAACAGGTCTAAACTGGTTTTAACTGGTATAAACTAGTTCAAACTGGTTTAAATTTTTTTAACAGGTCTAAACTGGTTTAAACTACTTTATTAACTGTGTTACACTGGTTTAAACTTGTTTATACTAGTTCAAACTGGTTTAAACTGGTTTACACAGGTCTAAACTGGTTTAAGCTAGTTTATAAACTTGTTTATACCGGTGTAAACAGGTCTAAACTGGTTTTAACTGGTATAAACTGGTTTACAAAGGTTTAAACTGGTTTATACTAGTTCAAACTGGTTGAAATTTTTTTAAAAGGTCTAAACTTGTTCAAACTAGTTTATAAACTGGTTCAAAACGTTTTTAACTGGCTTAAACTGGTTTAAACCAGGCCTAAACAGGTCTAAGCTGGTTTAAACTAGTTTATTAACTGTTTTTCACTGGTTTAAACTTGTTTATACTAGTTCAAACTGGTTTAAACTGGTTTACACAGGTCTAAACTGGTTTAAGCGAGTTCATAAACTGGTTTATACCGGTGTAAACAGGTCTAAACTGGTTCTAAATGGTATAAACTGGTTTACACAGGTCTAAACTGGTTTATACTGGTTTATACAAGTTCAAACTGGTTTAAATTTTTTTAACAGGTCTAAGCTTGTTTAAGCTAGTTTATAAATTGGTTTAAACCGTTTTTAACTGGCTTAAACTGGTTTAAACCAGGCCTAAAAAGGTCTAAACTGGTTTAAACCGTTTTTAACTGGCTTAAACTGGTTTAAACCAGGCCTAAAAAGGTCTAAACTGGTTTAAACTAGTTTATTAACTGTTTTACACTGGTTTAAACTTGTTTATACTAGTTCAAACTGGTTTAAACTGGTTTACACAGGTCTAAACTGGTTTAAGCGAGTTCATAAACTGGTTTATACCGGTGTAAACAGGTCTAAACTGGTTTTAACTGGTATAAGCTAGTTCAAACTGGTTTAAATTTTTTTAACAGGTCTAAACTGGTTTAAACTAGTTTATTAACTGTGTTACACTGGTTTAAACTTGTTTATACTAGTTCAAACTGGTTCGAACTGGTTTACACAGGTCTAAACTGGTTTAAGCTAGTTTATAAACTAGTTTATACCGGTGTAAACAGGTCTAAACTGGTTCTAAATGGTATAAACTGGTTTACACAGGTCTAAACTGGTTTAAACTGGTTTATACTAGTTCAAACTGGTTTAAGCCGGTTAAAAATGGCTTAATCTGGTTTAAACTGGTCAAAACCAGATTATAAACTGGTTTATACCGGTGTAAACAGGTCTAAACTGGTTTTAACTGGTTTAAACTGGTTTACAAAGGTTTAAACTGGTTTATACTAGTTCAAACTGGTTGAAATTTTTTTAACAGGTCTAAACTTGTTTTAACTAGTTTATAAACTGGTTTAAAACGTTTTTAACTGGCTTAAACTGGCTTAAACTGGTTTAAACCAGGCCTAAACAGGTCTAAACTGGTTTAAACTAGTTTATTAACTGTTTTACACTGGTTTAAACTTGTTTATACTAGTTCAAACTGGTTTAAACTGGTTTACACAGGTCTAAACTGGTTTAAGCGAGTTCATAAACTGGTTTATACCGGTGTAAACAGGTCTAAACTGGTTTAAGCTAGTTCATAAACTGGTTTATACCGGTGTAAACAGGTCTAAACTGGTTCTAAATGGTATAAACTGGTTTACACAGGTCTAAACTGGTTTATACTGGTTTCTACTAGTTCAAACTGGTTGAAATATTTTTAACAGGTCTAAACTGGTTTAAACTAGTTTATTAACTGTGTTACACGGGTTTAAACTTGTTTATACTAGTTCAAACTGGTTTAAACTGGTTTACACAGGTATAAACTGGTTTAAGCTAGTTTATAAACTGGTTTACACCGGTGTAAACAGGTCCAAACTGGTTCTAAATGGTATAAACTGGTTTACACAGATCTAAACTGGTGTAAACTGGTTTATACTAGTTCAAACTGGTTTAAACCGGTTAAAACTGGCTTAATCTGGTTTAAACTGGTCAAAACTAGATTATAAACTGGTTTATACCGGTGTAAACAGGTCTAAACTGGTTTTAACTGGTATAAACTGGTTTACACAGGTCTAAACTGGTTTAAACTGGTTGATACTAGTTGAAACTGGTTGAAATTTTTTTAACAGGTCTAAACTTGTTCAAACTAGTTTATAAACTGGTTTAAAACGTTTTTAACTGGCTTAAACTGGTTTAAACCAGGCCTAAACAGGTCTAAACTGGTTTAAACTAGTTTATTAACTGTTTTACACTGGTTTAAACTTGTTTATACTAGTTCAAACTGGTTTAAACTGGTTTACACAGGTCTAAACTGGTTTAAGCGAGTTCATAAACTGGTTTATACCGGTGTAAACAGGTCTAAACTGGTTTAAGCTAGTTCATAAACTGGTTTATACCGGTGTAAACAGGTCTAAACTGGTTTTAACTGGTATAAACTGGTTTACACAGGTCTAAACTGGTTTAAACTGGTTGATACTAGTTCAAACTGGTTGAAATTCTTTTAACAGGTCTAAACTTGTTCAAACTAGTTTATAAACTGGTTTAAAACGTTTTTAACTGGCTTAAACTGGTTTAAACCAGGCCTAAACAGGTCTAAACTGGTTTAAACTAGTTATTAACTGTTTTACACTGGTTTAAACTTGTTTATACTAGTTCAAACTGGTTCTAAATGGTATAAACTGGTTTACACAGGTCTAAACTGGTTTATACTGGTTTATACAAGTTCAAACTGGTTTAAATTTTTTTAACAGGTCTAAGCTTGTTTAAGCTAGTTTATAAATTGGTTTAAACCGTTTTTAACTGGCTTAAACTGGTTTAAACCAGGCCTAAAAAGGTCTAAACTGGTTTAAACCGTTTTTAACTGGCTTAAACTGGTTTAAACCAGGCCTAAAAAGGTCTAAACTGGTTTAAACTAGTTTATTAACTGTTCTACACTGGTTTAAACTTGTTTATACCAGTTCAAACTGGTTTAAACTGGTCTACTCATGTCTAAACTGGTTTACTCATGTCTAAACTGGTTTACTCATGTCTAAACTGGTTTAACGTAGTTTATAAACTGGTTTATACTAATTCAAACTGGTTTAAACCGGTTAAAACTGGCTTAATCTGGTTTAAACTGGTTAAAACTAGATTATAAACTGGTTTATACCGGTGTAAACAGGTCTAAACTGGTTTTAACTGGTATAAGCTAGTTCAAACTGGTTTAAATTTTTTTAACAGGTCTAAACTGGTTTAAACTAGTTTATTAACTGTGTTACACTGGTTTAAACTTGTTTATACTAGTTCAAACTGGTTCGAACTGGTTTACACAGGTCTAAACTGGTTTAAGCTAGTTTATAAACTAGTTTATACCGGTGTAAATAGGTCTAAACTGGTTCTAAATGGTATAAACTGGTTTACACAGGTCTAAAGTGGTTTAAACTGGTTTATACTAGTTCAAACTGGTTTAAGCCGGTTAAAAATGGCTTAATCTGGTTTAAACTGGTCAAAACCAGATTATAAACTGATTTATACCGGTGTAAACAGGTCTAAACTGGTTTTAACTGGTTTAAACTGGTTTACAAAGGTTTAAACTGGTTTATACTAGTTCAAACTGGTTGAAATTTTTTTAACAGGTCTAAACTTGTTTTAACTAGTTTATAAACTGGTTTAAAACGTTTTTAACTGGCTTAAACTGGTTTAAACCAGGCCTAAACAGGTCTAAACTGGTTTAAACTAGTTTATTAACTGTTTTACACTGGTTTAAACTTGTTTATACTAGTTCAAACTGGTTTAAACTGGTTTACACAGGTCTAAACTGGTTTAAGCGAGTTCATAAACTGGTTTATACCGGTGTAAACAGGTCTAAACTGGTTTTAACTGGTATAAGCTAGTTCAAACTGGTTTAAATTTTTTTAACAGGTCTAAACTGGTTTAAACTAGTTTATTAACTGTGTTACACTGGTTTAAACTTGTTTATACTAGTTCAAACTGGTTCGAACTGGTTTACACAGGTCTAAACTGGTTTAAGCTAGTTTATAAACTAGTTTACACCGGTGTAAACAGGTCTAAACTGGTTCTAAATGGTATAAACTGGTTTACACAGGTCTAAACTGGTTTAAACTGGTTTATACTAGTTCAAACTGGTTTAAGCCGGTTAAAAATGGCTTAATCTGGTTTAAACTGGTCAAAACCAGATTATAAACTGGTTTATACCGGTGTAAACAGGTCTAAACTGGTTTTAACTGGTTTAAACTGGTTTACAAAGGTTTAAACTGGTTTATACTAGTTCAAACTGGTTGAAATTTTTTTAACAGGTCTAAACTTGTTTTAACTAGTTTATAAACTGGTTTAAAACGTTTTTAACTGGCTTAAACTGGCTTAAACTGGTTTAAACCAGGCCTAAACAGGTCTAAACTGGTTTAAACTAGTTTATTAACTGTTTTACACTGGTTTAAACTTGTTTATACTAGTTCAAACTGGTTTAAACTGGTTTACACAGGTCTAAACTGGTTTAAGCGAGTTCATAAACTGGTTTATACCGGTGTAAACAGGTCTAAACTGGTTTTAACTGGTATAAGCTAGTTCAAACTGGTTTAAATTTTTTTAACAGGTCTAAACTGGTCTAAACTAGTTTATTAACTGTGTTACACTGGTTTAAACTTGTTCATACTAGTTCAAACTGGTTTAAACTGGTTTACACAGGTCTAAACTGGTTTAAGCTAGTTTATAAACTGGTTTACACCGGTGTAAACAGGTCCAAACTGGTTCTGAATGGTATAAACTGGTTTACACAGGTCTAAACTGGTGTAAACTGGTTTATACTAGTTCAAACTGGTTTAAACCGGTTAAAACTGGCTTAATCTGGTTTAAACTCGTCAAAACTAGATTATAAACTGTTTTATACCGGTGTAAACAGGTCTAAACTGGTTTTAACTGGTATAAACTGGTTTACACAGGTCTAAACTGGTCTAAACTGGTTTAACCTAGTTTATAAACTGGTTTATACCGGTGTAAACAGGTCTAAACTGGTTCTAAATGGTCTAAACTGGTTTAAACTGGTTTATACTAGTTCAAACTGGTTTAAGCCGGTTAAAACTGGCTTAATCTGGTTTAAACTGGTCAAAACCAGATTATAAACTGGTTTATACCGGTATAAACAGGTCTAAACTGGTTTAAACTAGTTTATTAACTGTGTTAAACTGGTTTAAACTTGTTTATACTAGTTCAAACTGGTTTAAACTGGTTTACACAGGTCTAAACTGGTTTAAGCTAGTTTATAAACTGGTTTATTCCGGTGTAAACAGGTCTAAACAGGTTCTAAATGGTATAAACTGGTTTACACACGTCTAAACTGGTTTAAACTGGTTTATACTAGTTCAAACTGGTTTAAGCCGGTTAAAACTGGCTTAATCTGGTTTAAACTGGTCAAAACCAGATTATAAACTGGTTTATACCGGTGTAAACAGGTCTAAACTGGTTTTAACTGGTATAAACTGGATTACAAAGGTTTAAACTCGTTTATACTAGTTCAAACTGGTTGAAATTTTTTTAACAGGTCTAAACTTGTTTTAACTAGTTTATAAACTGGTTTAAACGTTTTTAACTGGCTTAAACTGGCTTAAACTGGTTTAAACCAGGCCTAAACAGGTCTTAACTGGTTTAAACTAGTTTATTAACTGTTTTACACTGGTATAAACTTGTTTATACTAGTTCAAACTGGTTTAAACTGGTTTACACAGGTCTAAACTGGTTTAAGCTAGTTTATAAACTGGTTTATACCTTTGTAAACAGGTCTAAACTGGTTCTAAATGGTATAAACTGGTTTACACAGGTCTAAACTGGTTTAAACTGTTTTATACTAGTTCAAACTGGTTTAGACTGGTCTACTCATGTCAAAACTGGTTTACTCATGTCTAAACTGGTTTAAGGTAGTTTATAGACTGGTTTATACTAGTTCAAACTGGTTTGAACCGGTTAAAACTGGCTTAATCTGGTTTAAACTGGTCAAAACTAGATTATAAACTGGTTTATACCGGTGTAAACAGGTCTAAACTGGTTTTAACTGGTATAAACTGGTTTACACAGGTCTAAACTGGTTTAAACTGGTTTTTACTAGTTCAAACTGGTTGAAATTTTTTTAACAGGTCTAAACTGGTTTAAACTAGTTTATTAACTGGTTTACACCTTTGTAAACAGGTCCAAACTGGTTCTAAATGGTATAAACTGGTTTACACAGGTCTAAACTGGTTTAAACTGGTTTATACTAGTTCAAACTGGTCTAAGCCGGTTAAAACTGGCTTAATCTGGTTTAAACTTATCAAAACTAGATTATAAACTGGTTTATACCGGTGTAAACAGGTCTAAACTGGTTTTAACTGGTATAAACTGGTTTACACAGGTCTAAACTGGTTTAAACTGGTTGATACTAGTTCAAACTGGTTGAAATTTTTTTCACAGCTCTAAACTTGTTCAAACTAGTTTATAAACTGGTTTAAAACGTTTTTAACTGGCTTAAACTGGTTTAAACCAGGCCTAAACAGGTCTAAACTGGTTTAAACTAGTTTTTTAACTGTTTTACACTGGTTTAAACTTGTTTATACTAGTTCAAACTGGTTTAAACTGGTTTACACAGGTCTAAACTGGTTTAAGCGAGTTAATAAACTGGTTTATACCGGTGTAAACAGGTCTAAAC
Organism: Lepidurus packardi; assembly: GCA_023053545.1. Lineage (NCBI taxonomy): Eukaryota > Metazoa > Arthropoda > Branchiopoda > Notostraca > Triopsidae > Lepidurus > Lepidurus packardi. Next base: position 9,167 of record JAKZAN010000092.1, read on the forward strand.
TGGTTTAAGCTAGTTCATAAACTGGTTTATACCGGTGTAAACAGGTCTAAACTGGTTCTAAATGGTATCAACTGGTTTACACAGGTCTAAACTGGTTTAAACTGGTTGATACTAGTTCAAACTGGTTGAAATTTTTTTAACAGGTCTAAACTTGTTCAAACTAGTTTATAGGCTGGTTTAAAACGTTTTTGACTGGCTTAAACTGGTTTAAACCAGGCCTAAACAGGTCTAAACTGGTTTAAACTAGTTTATTAACTGTTTTACACTGGTTTAAACTTGTTTATACTAGTTCAAACTGGTTTAAACTGGTTTACACAGGTCTAAACTGGTTTAAGCGAGTTCATAAACTGGTTTATACCGGTGTAAACAGGTCTAAACTGGTTTAAGCTAGTTCATAAACTGGTTTATACCGGTGTAAACAGGTCTAAACTGGTTCTAAATGGTATAAACTGGTTTACACATGTCTAAACTGGTTTATACTGGTTTATACTAGTTCAAACTGGTTTAATTTTTTTTAACAGGTCTAAGCTTGTTTAAGCTAGTTTATAAACTGGTTTAAACCGTTTTTAACTGGCTTAAACTGGTTTAAACCAGGCCTAAAAAGGTCTAAACTGGTTTAAACTAGTTTATTAACTGTTTTACACTGGTTTAACCTGGTTTATACTAGTTCAAACTGGTTTAAACTGGTCTACTCATGTCTAAACTGGTTTACTCATGTCTAAACTGGTTTAACGTAGTTTATAAACTGGTTTATACTAGTTCAAACTGGTTTAAACCGGTTAAAACTGGCTTAATCTGGTTTAAACTGGTTAAAACTAGATTATAAACTGGTTTATACCGGTGTAAACAGGTCTAAACTGGTTTTAACTGGTATAAACTAGTTCAAACTGGTTTAAATTTTGTTAACAGGTCTAAACTGGTTTAAACCAGTTTATGAACTGTGTTAAACTGGTTTAAACTAGTTTATGAACTGTGTTAAACTGGTTTAAACTTGTTTATACTAGTTCAAACTGGTTTAAACTGGTTTACACAGGTCTAAACTGGTTTATGCTAGTTTATAAACTGTTTTATACCCGTGTAAACAGGTCTAAACTGGTTCTAAATGGTATGAACTGGTTTACACAGGTCTAAACTGGTTTAAACTGGTTTATACTAGTTCAAACTGGTTTAAGCCGGTTAAAACTGGCTTAATCTGGTTTAAACTGGTCAAAACCAGATTATAAACTGGTTTATACCGGTGTAAACAGGTCTAAACTGGTTTAAGCTAGTTCATAAACTGGTTTATACCGGTGTAAACAGGTCTAAACTGGTTCTAAATGGTATAAACTGGTTTACACAGGTCTAAACTGGTTTATACTGGTTTATACTAGTTCAAACTGGTTGAAATTTTTTTAACAGGTCTAAACTTGTTTTAACTAGTTTATAAACTGGCTTAAAACGTTTTTAACTGGCTTAAACTGGCTTAAACTGGTTTAAACCAGGCCTAAACAGGTCTTAACTGGTTTAAACTAGTTTATTAACTGTTTTACACTGGTATAAACTTGTTTATACTAGTTCAAACTGGTTTAAACTGGTTTACACAGGTCTAAACTGGTTTAAGCTAGTTTATAAACTGGTTTATACCTTTGTAAACAGGTCTAAACTGGTTCTAAATGGCATAAACTGGTTTACACAGGTCTAAACTGGTTTAAACTGGTTTATACTAGTTCAAACTGGTTTAGACTGGTCTACTCATGTCAAAACTGGTTTACTCATGTCTAAACTGGTTTAAAGTAGTTTATAGACTGGTTTATACTAGTTCAAACTGGTTTAAACCGGTTAAAACTGGCTTAATCTGGTTTAAACTGGTGCAAACTAGATTATAAACTGGTTTATACCGGTGTAAACAGGTCTAAACTGGTTTTAACTGGTATAAACTGGTTTACACAGGTCTAAACTGGTTTAAACTGGTTTATACTAGTTCAAAATGGTTGAAATTTTTTAACAGGTCTAAACTGGTTTAAACTAGTTTATTAACTGTGTTACACTGGTTTAAACTTGTTCATACTAGTTCAAACTGGTTTAAACAGGTTTACACAGGTCTAAACTGGTTTAAGCTAGTTTATAAACTGGTTTACACCGGTGTAAACATGTCCAAACTGGTTCTAAATGGTATAAACTGGTTTACACAGGTCTAAACTGGTGTAAACTGGTTTATACTAGTTCAAACTGGTTTAAACCGGTTAAAACTGGCTTAATCTGGTTTAAACTGGTCAAGACTAGATTATAAACTGGTTTATACCGGTGTAAACAGGTCTAAACTGGTTTTAACTCTGATAAACTGGTTTACACAGGTCTAAACTGGTTTAAACTGGTTGATACTAGTTCAAACTGGTTGAAATTTTTTTAACAGGTCTAAACTTGTTCAAACTAGTTTATAAACTGGTTTAAAACGTTTTTAACTGGCTTAAACTGGTTTAAACCAGGCCTAAACAGGTCTAAACTGGTTTAAACTAGTTTATTAACTGTTTTACACTGGTTTAAACTTGTTTATACTAGTTCAAACTGGTTTAAACTGGTCTACTCATGTCTAAACTGGTTTACTCATGTCTAAACTGGTTTAACGTAGTTTATAAACTGGTTTATACTAGTTCAAACTGGTTTAAACCGGTTAAAACTGGCTTAATCTGGTTTAAACTGGTTAAAACTAGATTATAAACTGGTTTATACCGGTGTAAACAGGTCTAAACTGGTTTTAACTGGTATAAGCTAGTTCAAACTGGTTTAAATTTTTTTAACAGGTCTAAACTGGTTTAAACTAGTTTATTAACTGTGTTACACTGGTTTAAACTTGTTTATACTAGTTCAAACTGGTTTAAACTGGTTTACACAGGTCTAAACTGGTTTAAGCGAGTTCATAAACTGGTTTATACCGGTGTAAACAGGTCTAATCTGGTTTAAGCTAGTTCATAAACTGGTTTATACCGGTGTAAACAGGTCTAAACTGGTTCTAAATGGTATAAACTGGTTTACACAGGTCTAAACTGGTTTATACTGGTTTCTACTAGTTCAAACTGGTTGAAATTTTTTTAACAGGTCTAAACTGGTTTAAACTAGTTTATTAACTGGTTTACACCGGTGTAAACAGGTCCAAACTGGTTCTAAATGGTATAAACTGGTTTACACAGATCTAAACTGGTGTAAACTGGTTTATACTAGTTCAAACTGGTTTAAACCGGTTAAAACTGGCTTAATCTGGTTTAAACTGGTCAAAACTAGATTATAAACTGGTTTATACCGGTGTAAACAGGTCTAAACTGGTTTTAACTGGTATAAACTGGTTTACACAGGTCTAAACTGGTTTAAACTGGTTGATACTAGTTCAAATTGGTTGAAATTTTTTTAACAGGTCTAAACTTGTTCAAACTAGTTTATAAACTGGTTTAAAACGTTTTTAACTGACTTAAACTGGCTTAAACTGGTTTAAACCAGGCCTAAACAGGTCTTAACTGGTTTAAACTAGTTTATTAACTGTTTTACACTGGTTTAAACTTGTTTATACTAGTTCAAACTGGTTTAAACTGGTTTACACAGGTCTAAACTGGTTTAAGCTAGTTCATAAACTGGTTTATACCGGTGTAAACAGGTCTAAACTGGTTTAAGCTAGTTCATAAACTGGTTTATACCGGTGTAAACAGGTCTAAACTGGTTCTAAATGGTATAAACTGGTTTACACAGGTCTAAACTGGTTTATACTGGTTTATACTAGTTCAAACTGGTTTAAATTTTTTTTAACAGGTCTAAGCTTGTTTAAGCTAGTTTATAAACTGGTTTAAACCGTTTTTAACTGGCTTAAACTGGTTTAAACCAGGCCTAAAAAGGTCTAAACTGGTTTAAACTAGTTTATTAACTGTTTTACACTGGTTTAACCTGGTTTATACTAGTTCAAACTGGTTTAAACTGGTATACTCATGTCTAAACTGGTTTACTCATGTCTAAACTGGTTTAACGTAGTTTATAAACTGGTTTATACTAGTTCAAACTGGTTTAAACCGGTTAAAACTGGCTTAATCTGGTTTAAACTGGTCAAAACCAGATTATAAACTGGTTTATACCGGTGTAAACAGGTCTAAACTGGTTTTAACTGGTATAAACTGGTTTACAAAGGTTTAAACTGGTGTAAACTGGTTTATACTAGTTCAAACTGGTTGCAATTTTTTTAACAGGTCTAAACTTGTTTTAACCAGTTTATAAACTGGTTTAAAACGTTTTTAACTGGCTTAAACTGGCTTAAACTGGTTTAAACCAGGCCTAAACAGGTCTTAACTGGCTTAAACTAGTTTATGAACTGTTTTACACTGGTTTAAACTTGTTTATACTAGTTCAAACTGGTTTAAACTGGTTTACACAGGTCTAAACTGGTTTAAGCTAGTTTAAAAAATGGTTTATACCTTTGTAAACAGGTCTAAACTGGTTCTAAATGGTATAAACTGGTTTACACAGGTCTAAACTGGTTTAAACTGGTTTATACTAGTTCAAACTGGTTGAAATTTTTTTAACAGGTCTAAACTGGTTTAAACTAGTTTATTAACTATGTTAAACTGGTTTAAACTTGTTTATACTAGTTCAAACTGGTTTAAACTGGTTTACACAGGTCTAAACTGGTTTAAGCTAGTTTATAAACTGGTTTACACCGGTGTAAACAGGTCCAAACTGGTTCCAAATGGTTTAAAATGGTTTACACAGGTCTAAACTGGTGTAAACTGGTTTATACTAGTTCAAACTGGTTTAAACCGGTTAAAACTGGCTTAATCTGGTTTAAACTGGTCAAAACTAGATTATAAACTGGTTTATACCGGTGTAAACAGGTCTAAACTGGTTTTAACTGGTATAAACTGGTTTACACAAGTCTAAACTGGTTTAAACTGGTTGATACTAGTTCAAATTGGTTGAAATTTTTTTAACAGGTCTAAACTTGTTCAAACTAGTTTATAAACTGGTTTAAAACGTTTTTAACTGACTTAAACTGGCTTAAACTGGTTTAAACCAGGCCTAAACAGGTCTTAACTGGTTTAAACTAGTTTATTAACTGTTTTACACTGGTTTAAACTTGTTTATACTAGTTCAAACTGGTTTAAACTGGTTTACACAGGTCTAAACTGGTTTAAGCTAGTTCATAAACTGGTTTATACCGGTGTAAACAGGTCTAAACTGGTTTAAGCTAGTTCATAAACTGGTTTATACCGGTGTAAACAGGTCTAAATTGGTTCTAAATGGTATAAACTGGTTTACACAGGTCTAAACTGGTTTATACTGGTTTATACTAGTTCAAACTGGTTTAAACTGGTATACTCATGTCTAAACTGGTTTACTCATGTCTAAACTGGTTTAACGTAGTTTATAAACTGGTTTATACTAGTTCAAACTGGTTTAAACCGGTTAAAACTGGCTTAATCTGGTTTAAACTGGTCAAAACCAGATTATAAACTGGTTTATACCGGTGTAAACAGGTCTAAACTGGTTTTAACTGGTATAAACTGGTTTACAAAGGTTTAAACTGGTGTAAACTGGTTTATACTAGTTCAAACTGGTTGCAATTTTTTTAACAGGTCTAAACTTGTTTTAACCAGTTTATAAACTGGTTTAAAACGTTTTTAACTGGCTTAAACTGGCTTAAACTGGCTTAAACTGGTTTAAACCAGGCCTAAACAGGTCTTAACTGGCTTAAACTAGTTTATGAACTGTTTTACACTGGTTTAAACTTGTTTATACTAGTTCAAACTGGTTTAAACTGGTTTACACAGGTCTAAACTGGTTTAAGCTAGTTTAAAAAATGGTTTATACCTTTGTAAACAGGTCTAAACTGGTTCTAAATGGCATAAACTGGTTTACACAGGTCTAAACTGGTTTAAACTGGTTTATACTAGTTCAAACTGGTTTAAACTGGTTTACTCATGTCTAAACTGGTTTACTCATGTCTAAACTGGTTTAACGTAGTTTATAAACTGGTTTCTACTAGTTCAAACTGGTTTAAACCGGTTAAAACTGACTTAATCTGGTTTAAACTGGTTAAAACTAGATTATAAACTGGTTTATACCGGTGTAAACAGGTCTAAACTGGTTTTAACTGGTATAAAATGGTTTACACAGGTCTAAACTGGTTTAAACTGGTTTATACTAGTTCAAACTGGTTGAAATTTTTTTAACAGGTCTAAACTTGTTCAAACTAGTTTATAAACTGGTTTAAAACGTTTTTAACTGGCTTAAACTGGTTTAAACCAGGCCTAAACAGGTCTAACCTGGTTTAAACTAGTTTATTAACTGTTTTACACATTTTTAAACTTGTTTATACTAGTTCAAACTGGTTTAAACTGGTTTACACAGGTCAAAACTGGTTTAAGGCAGTTCATAAACTGGTTTATACCGGTGTAAACAGGTCTAAACTGGTTTAAGCTAGTTCATAAACTGGTTTATACCGGTGTAAACAGGTCTAAACTGGTTCTAAATGGTATAAACTGGTTTACACAGGTCTAAACTGGTTTATACTGGTTTATACTAGTTCAAACTGGTTTAAATTATTTTTAACAGGTCTAAGCTTGTTTAAGCTAGTTTATAAACTGGTTTAAACCGTTTTTAACTGGCTTAAACTGGTTTAAACCAGGCCTAAAAAGGTCTAAACTGGTTTAAACTAGTTTATTAACTGTTTTACACTGGTTTAACCTGGTTTATACTAGTTCAAACTGGTTTAAACTGGTCTACTCATGTCTAAACTGGTTTACTCATGTCTAAACTGGTTTAACGTAGTTTATAAACTGGTTTATACTAGTTCAAACTGGCTCAAACCGGTTAAAACTGGCTTAATCTGGTTTAAACTGGTTAAAACTAGATTATAAACTGGTTTATACCGGTGTAAACAGGTCTAAACTGATTTCAACTGGTATAAGCTAGTTCAAACTGGTTTAAATTTTTTTAACAGGTCTAAACTGTTTTAAACTAGTTTATTAACTGTGTTACACTGGTTTAAACTTGTTTATACTAGTTCAAACTGGTTTGAACTGGTTTACACAGGTCTAAACTGGTTTAAGCTAGTTTATAAACTGGTTTATACCGGTGTAAACAGGTCTAAACTGGTTCTAAATGGTATAAACTGGTTTACACAGGTCTAAACTGGTTTAAACTGGTTTATACTAGTTCAAACTGGTTTAAGCCGGTTAAAACTGGCTTAATCTGGTTTAAACTGGTCAAAACCAGATTATAAACTGGTTTATACCAGTGTAAACAGGTCTAAACTGGTTTTAACTGGTATAAACTGGTTTACAAAGGTTTAAACTGGTTTATACTAGTTCAAACTAGTTGAAATTTTTTTAACAGGTCTAAACTTGTTTTAACTAGTTTATAAACTGGTTTAAAACGTTTTTAACTGGCTTAAACTGGCTTAAACTGGGTTAAACCAGGCCTAAACAGGTCTAAACTGGTTTAAACTAGTTTATTAACTGTTTTACACTGTTTTAAACTTTTTTATACTAGTTCAAACTGGTTTAAACTGGTTTACACCGGTCTAAACTGGTTTAAGCGAGTTCATAAACTGGTTTATACCGGTGTAAACAGGTCTAAACTGGTTTAAGCTAGTTCATAAACTGGTTTATACCGGTGTAAACAGGTCTAAACTGGTTCTAAATGGTATATACTGGTTTACACAGGTCTAAAGTGGTTTAAACTGGTTTAAACTAGTTCAAACTGGTTGAAATTTTTTTAACAGGTCTAAACTGGTTTAAACTAGTTTATTAACTGTGTTAAACTGGTTTAAACTTGTTTATACTAGTTCAAACTGGTTTAAACTGGTTTACACAGGTCTAAACTGGTTTAAGCTAGTTTATAAACTGGTTTACACCGGTGTAAACAGGTCCAAACTGGTTCCAAATGGTTTAAAATGGTTTACACAGGTCTAAACTGGTGTAAACTGGTTTATACTAGTTCAAACTGGTTTAAACCGGTTAAAACTGGCTTAATCTGGTTTAAACTGGTCAAAACCAGATTATAAACTGGTTTATACCGGTGTAAACAGGTCTAAACTGGTTTTAACTGGTATAAACTGGTTTACAAAGGTTTAAACTGGTGTAAACTGGTTTATACTAGTTCAAACTGGTTGCAATTTTTTTAACAGGTCTAAACTTGTTTTAACCAGTTTATAAACTGGTTTAAAACGTTTTTAACTGGCTTAAACTGGCTTAAACTGGTTTAAACCAGGCCTAAACAGGTCTTAACTGGCTTAAACTAGTTTATTAACTGTTTTACACTGGTTTAAACTTGTTTATACTAGTTCAAACTGGTTTTAACTGGTTTACACAGGTCTAAACTGGTTTAAGCTAGTTTAAAAAATGGTTTATACCTTTGTAAACAGGTCTAAACTGGTTCTAAATGGCATAAACTGGTTTACACAGGTCTAAACTGGTTTAAACTGGTTTATACTAGTTCAAACTGGTTTAAACTGGTTTACTCATGTCTAAACTGGTTTACTCATGTCTAAACTGGTTTAACGTAGTTTATAAACTGGTTTCTACTAGTTCAAACTGGTTTAAACCGGTTAAAACTGGCTTAATCTGGTTTAAACTGGTTAAAACTAGATTATAAACTGGTTTATACCGGTGTAAACAGGTCTAAACTGGTTTTAACTGGTATAAACTGGTTTACACAGGTCTAAACTGGTTTAAACTGGTTTATACTAGTTCAAACTGGTTGAAATTTTTTTAACAGGTCTAAACTTGTTCAAACTAGTTTATAAACTGGTTTAAAACGTTTTTAACTGGCTTAAACTGGTTTAAACCAGGCCTAAACAGGTCTAAACTGGTTTAAACTAGTTTATTAACTGTTTTACACTGGTTTAAACTTGTTTATACTAGTTCAAACTGGTTTAAACTGGTTTACACAGGTCTAAACTGGTTTAAGCGAGTTCATAAACTGGTTTATACCGGTGTAAACAGGTCTAAACTGGTTTAAGCTAGTTCATAAACTGGTTTATACCGGTGTAAACAGGTCTAAACTGGTTCTAAATGGTATAAACTGGTTTACACAGGTCTAAACTGGTTTATACTGGTTTATACTAGTTCAAACTGGTTTAAATTATTTTTAACAGGTCTAAGCTTGTTTAAGCTAGTTTATAAACTGGTTTAAACCGTTTTTAACTGGCTTAAACTGGTTTAAACCAGGCCTAAAAAGGTCTAAACTGGTTTAAACTAGTTTATTAACTGTTTTACACTGGTTTAACCTGGTTTATACTAGTTCAAACTGGTTTAAACTGGTCTACTCATGTCTAAACTGGTTTACTCATGTCTAAACTGGTTTAACGTAGTTTATAAACTGGTTTATACTAGTTCAAACTGGTTTAAACCGGTTAAAACTGGCTTAATCTGGTTTAAACTGGTTAAAACTAGATTATAAACTGGTTTATACCGGTGTAAACAGGTCTAAACTGGTTTTAACTGGTATAAGCTAGTTCAAACTGGTTTAAATTTTTTTAACAGGTCTAAACTGGTTTAAACTAGTTTATTAACTGTGTTACACTGGTTTAAACTTGTTTATACTAGTTCAAACTGGTTTGAACTGGTTTACACAGGTCTAAACTGGTTTAAGCTAGTTTATAAACTGGTTTATACCGGTGTAAACAGGTCTAAACTGGTTCTAAATGGTATAAACTGGTTTACACAGGTCTAAACTGGTTTAAACTGGTTTATACTAGTTCAAACTGGTTTAAGCCGGTTAAAACTGGCTTAATCTGGTTTAAACTGGTCAAAACCAGATTATAAACTGGTTTATACCGGTGTAAACAGGTCTAAACTGGTTTTAACTGGTATAAACTGGTTTACAAAGGTTTAAACTGGTTTATACTAGTTCAAACTGGTTGAAATTTTTTTAACAGGTCTAAACTTGTTTTAACTAGTTTATAAACTGGTTTAAAACATTTTTAACTGGCTTAAACTGGCTTAAACTGGTTTAAACCAGGCCTAAACAGGTCTAAACTGGTTTAAACTAGTTTATTAACTGTTTTACACTGTTTTAAACTTGTTTATACTAGTTCAAACTGGTTTAAACTGGTTTACACAGGTCTAAACTGGTTTAAGCGACTTCATAAACTGGTTTATACCGGTGTAAACAGGTCTAAACTGGTTTAAGCTAGTTCATAAACTGGTTTATACCGGTGTAAACAGGTCTAAACTGGTTCTAAATGGTATAAACTGGTTTACACAGGTCTAAACTGGTTTAAACTGGTTTATACTAGTTCAAACTGGTTGAAATTTTTTTAACAGGTCTAAACTGGTTTAAACTAGTTTATTAACTGTGTTAAACTGGTTTAAACTTCTTTATACTAGTTCAAACTGGTTTAAACTGGTTTACACAGGTCTAAACTGGTTTAAGCTAGTTTATAAACTGATTTACACCGGTGTAAACAGGTCCAAACTGGTTCCAAATGGTTTAAAATGGTTTACACAGGTCTAAACTGGTGTAAACTGGTTTATACTAGTTCAAACTGGTTTAAACCGGTTAAAACTGGCTTAATCTGGTTTAAACTGGTCAAAACCAGATTATAAACTGGTTTATACCGGTGTAAACAGGTCTAAACTGGTTTTAACTGGTATAAACTGGTTTACAAAGGTTTAAACTGGTGTAAACTGGTTTATACTAGTTCAAACTGGTTGCAATTTTTTTAACAGGTCTAAACTTGTTTTAACCAGTTTATAAACTGGTTTAAAACGTTTTTAACTGGCTTAAACTGGCTTAAACTGGTTTAAACCAGGCCTAAACAGGTCTTAACTGGTTTAAACTAGTTTATTAACTGTTTTACACTGGTATAAACTTGTTTATACTAGTTCAAACTGGTTTAAACTGGTTTACACAGGTCTAAATTGTTTTAAGCTAGTTTATAAACTGGTTTATACCTTTGTAAACAGGTCTAAACTGGTTCTAAATGGTATAAACTGGTTTACACAGGTCTAAACTGGTTTAAACTGTTTTATACTAGTTCAAACTGGTTTAGACTGGTCTACTCATGTCAAAACTGGTTTACTCATGTCTAAACTGGTTTAAGGTAGTTTATAGACTGGTTTATACTAGTTCAAACTGGTTTGAACCGGTTAAAACTGGCTTAATCTGGTTTAAACTGGTCAAAACTAGATTATAAACTGGTTTATACCGGTGTAAACAGGTCTAAACTGGTTTTAACTGGTATAAACTGGTTTACACAGGTCTAAACTGGTTTAAACTGGTTTTTACTAGTTCAAACTGGTTGAAATTTTTTTAACAGGTCTAAACTGGTTTAAACTAGTTTATTAACTGGTTTACACCTTTGTAAACAGGTCCAAACTGGTTCTAAATGGTATAAACTGGTTTACACAGGTCTAAACTGGTTTAAACTGGTTTATACTAGTTCAAACTGGTCTAAGCCGGTTAAAACTGGCTTAATCTGGTTTAAACTTATCAAAACTAGATTATAAACTGGTTTATACCGGTGTAAACAGGTCTAAACTGGTTTTAACTGGTATAAACTGGTTTACACAGGTCTAAACTGGTTTAAACTGGTTTATACTAGTTCAAACTGGTTGAAATTTTTTTAACAGGTCTAAACTTGTTCAAACTAGTTTATAAACTGGTTTAAAACGTTTTTAACTGGCTTAAACTGGTTTAAACCAGGCCTAAACAGGTCTAAACAGGTTTAAACTAGTTTATTAACTGTTTTACACTGGTTTAAACTTGTTTATACTAGTTCAAACTGGTTTAAACTGGTTTACACAGGTCTAAACTGGTTTAAGCGAGTTCATAAACTGGTTTATACCGGTGTAAACAGGTCTAAACTGGTTTAAGCTAGTTCATAAACTGGTTTATACCGATGTAAACAGGTCTAAACTGGTTCTAAATGGTATAAACTGGTTTACACAGGTCTAAACTGGTTTATACTGGTTTATACTAGTTCAAACTGGTTTAAATTTTTTTAACAGGTCTAAGCTTGTTTAAGCTAGTTTATAAACTTTTTTAAACCGTTTTTAACTGGCTTAAACTGGTTTAAACCAGGTCTAAAAAGGTCTAAACTGGTTTAAACTAGTTCATTAACTGTTTTACACTGGTTTAACCTGGTTTATACTTGTTCAAACTGGTTTAAACTGGTCTACTCATGTCTAAACTGGTTTTATCATGTCTAAACTGGTTTAACGTAGTTTATAAACTGGTTTATACTAGTTCAAACTGGTTTAAACCGGTTAAAACTGGCTTAATCTGGTTTAAAATGGTTAAAACTAGATTATGAACTGGTTTATACCGGTGTAAACAGGTCTAAACTGGTTTTAACTGGTATAAACTAGTTCAAACTGGTTTAAATTTTTTTAACAGGTCTAAACTGGTTTAAACTAGTTTATTAACTGTGTTACACTGGTTTAAACTTGTTTATACTAGTTCAAACTGGTTTAAACTGGTTTACACAGGTCTAAACTGGTTTAAGCTAGTTTATAAACTGGTTTATACCGGTGTAAACAGGTCTAAACTGGTTCTAAATGGTATAAACTGGTTTACACAGGTCTAAACTGGTTTAAGCTAGTTTATAAACTGGTTTATACCGGTGTAAACAGGTCTAAACTTGTTCTAAATGGTATAAACTGGTTTACACAGGTCTAAACTGGTCTAACAGGTCTAAGCTTGTTTAAGCTAGTTTATAAATTGGTTTAAAACGTTTTTAACTGGCTTAAACTGGGTTAAACCAGGCCTAAACAGGTCTAAACTGGTTTAAACTAGTTTATTAACTGTTTTACACTGGTTTACACAGGTCTAAACTTGTTTAAACTAGTTTATAAACTAGTTTAAACTAGTTTCAACTGGCTCAAACTGGTTTCAACTGGATTAAACTGGTTTAAACTAGTTTAAACCCGTTAAAAAACTGGATTAAACCGGTTTTAACTGGATTAAACTGGTTTAAGGTTCAGTCCGTAAGTAATTAATTCAGTCCGTAAGGAATTAATTCAGCCCGTAATGAATTAATTCAGTCCATAATTAATTAATTCAGTCCGTAAGGAATTAATTCAGTAAGTAAGTTCAGTAAGTAAGTAATTCAATCAATCAGAAAGAATTAATTCAGTCCGTAAGGAATTAATTTAGTCCGTAAAGAATTAATTCAGTACGTAAGTAATTAATTCAGTCCGGAAGGAATTAATTCAGTACGTAGGAATTAATTCAGTCCGTACGGAATTAATTCAGTCCGTAAAGAATTAATTCAGTACGTAAGGAATTAATTCAATCCATAAGGAATTAATTCAGTCAGTAAGGAATTAATTCAGTTCGTAAGGAATTCATTCATTACGTAAGGAATTATTTCAGCCGTAAGGAATTAATTCAGTCCGTAAGGAATTACATCAGGCCGTATGGAATTAATTCAGTCCGTAAGGAATTAATTCAGTCCGTAATGAATTAATTCAGTCCGTAAGGAATTATTTCAGTCCGTATTGATTTAATTAAGTCGGTAATGGATTAATTAAGTCTGTAATGAATTAATTCACTCCGTAAGAAATTAATTCAGTCCGTAAGGAATTAATTCAGTCCGTAAGGAATTAATTCAGCCCGTAATGAATTAATTCAGTCCGTAATTAATTAATTCAATCCGTAAGGAATTAAATCAGTCCGTAAGGAATTAATTCAGTCCGTACGGAATTAATTCAGTCCGTAAAGAATTAATTCAGTACGAAGGAATTAATTCAGTCCATAAGGAATTAAAGCAGGACGTAAGGAATTAATTCAGTCCGTAAGGAATTAATTCAGTAAATAATGAATTCAATCCTAAAGAATTAATTCAGACCGTAAGGAATTAATTCAGTCCGTAAGGAATTAATTCAGTCGGTAAGGAATTAGTTACGTCCGTATGGAATTAATTCAGTCCTTAAGGAATTAATTCAGTACGTAAGGAATTAATTCAGTCCGTAATGAATTAAATAAGTCCGTAATGGAGTAATTAAGTCTGTAATGAATTATTTCAGTCCGTAAGAAATTAATTCAGTCCGTAAGGAATTAGTTCAGTACGTAAGGAATTAATTCAGCCCGTAATGAATTAATTCAGTCCGTAATTAATTAATTCAGTCCGTAAGAAATTAATTCAGTCCGTACGGAATTAATTAAGTCCGTATGGAATTAATTCAGTCCGTAAGGAATTAATTCAGTCCGTAAGGAATTAATTCAGTCCGTAAGGAATTAATTCTGTCCGTAAGGAATTAATTCAGTCCAAAAGGAATTAATTCATTCCGTAAGGAATTAATTCAGTCCGTAAGGAATTACATCAGGCCGTAATGAACTAATTCAGTCTGTAAGGAATTAAATCAGGCCGTAAGGAATTAATTCAGTCCGTAAGGAATTAATTTAGTCCGTAAAGAATTAATTCAGTACGAAAGTAATTAATTCAGTCCGGAAGGAATTAACTAAGTACGTAGGAATTAATTCAGTCCGTACGGAATTAATTCAATCCGTACGGAATTAATTCAGTCCGTAAAGAATTAATTCAGTTCGAAGGAATTAATTCAGTCCATAAGGAATTAAATCAGGCCGTAAGTAATTAATTCAGTCCGTAAGGATTTAATTCTGTCCGTAATGAATTAATTCAGTCCGTAAGTAATTAATTCAGTCCGTAAGAAATTAATTCAGTCCGTAAGGAATTAATTCAGTAAATAAGGAATTCAATCCTAAAGAATTAATTAAGTCCGTAAGGAATTAACAGTCAGTAAGGAATTAATTCAGTTCGTAAGGAATTAATTCATTCCGTAAGGAATTAATTCAGTCCGTAAGGAATTACATCAGGCCGTAAGGAACTAATTCAGTCTGTAAGGAATTAATTCAGTCCGTAAGGAATTAATTCAGTCCAAAAGGAATTAATTCAGTAAATAAGGAATTCAATCCTAAAGAATTAATTAAGTCCGTAAGGAATTAACAGTCAGTAAGGAATTAATTCAGTTCGTAAGGAATTAATTCATTCCGTAAGGAATTAATTCAGTCCGTAAGGAATTACATCAGGCCGTAAGGAATTAATTCAGTCCGTAAGGAATTAATTCAGTCCGTAAGGAATTAATTCAGTCCAAAAGGAATTAATTCATTCCGTAAGGAATTAATTCAGTCCGTAAGGAATTACATCAGGCCGTAATGAACTAATTCAGTCTGTAAGGAATTAAATCAGGCCGTAAGGAATTAATTCAGTCCGTAAGGAATTAATTTAGTCCGTAAAGAATTAATTCAGTACGAAAGTAATTAATTCAGTCCGGAAGGAATTAACTAAGTACGTAGGAATTAATTCAGTCCGTACGGAATTAATTCAATCCGTACGGAATTAATTCAGTCCGTAAAGAATTAATTCAGTACGAAGGAATTAATTCAGTCCATAAGGAATTAAATCAGGCCGTAAGTAATTAATTCAGTCCGTAAGGATTTAATTCTGTCCGTAATGAATTAATTCAGTCCGTAAGTAATTAATTCAGTCCGTAAGAAATTAATTCAGTCCGTAAGGAATTAATTCAGTAAGTAAGGAATTCAATCCTAAAGAATTAATTAAGTCCGTATGGAATTAACAGTCAGTAAGGAATTAATTCAGTTCGTAAGGAATTAATTCATTCCGTAAGGAATTAATTCAGTCCGTAAGGAATTACATCAGGCCGTAAGGAACTAATTCAATCTGTAAGGAATTAGTTACGTCCTTACGGAATTAATTCATTCTTTAAGGAATTAATTCAGTCCGTAATGAATTAAAAAAGTCCGTAAGGAATTAATTCAGTACGTATAGAATTAATTCAGTCCGGAAAGAATTAATTCAGTCCGTAAAGAATTAATTCAGTACGTAAGGAATTAATTCAGTCCGAAATGAATTAAATAAGTCCGTAATGGAGTAATTAAGTCTGTAATGAATTATTTCAGTCCGTAAGAAATTAATTCAGTCCGTAAGGAATTAGTTCAGTCCGTAAGGAATTAATTCAGCCCGTAATGAATTAATTCAGTCCGTAATTAATTAATTCAGTCCGTAAGAAATTAATTCAGTCCGTAAGGAATTAATTCAGTCCGTAAGGAATTAATTCAATCCGTAAGGAATTAATTAAGTCCGTATGGAATTAATTCAGTCTGTAAGGAAATAATTGAGTCCGTAAGGAATTAGTTCAGTCCGTAAGGAATTAATTCATTCCGTAAGGAATTAATTCTGTCCGTTATGAATTAATTCTGTCCGTAAGAAATTAATTCAGTCCGTAAGAAATTAATTCAGTCCGTAAAGAATTAATTCAGTAAATAAGGAATTCAATCCTAAAGAATTAATTAAGTCCGTAAGGAATTAACAGTCAGTAAGGAATTAATTCAGTTCGTAAGGAATTAATTCATTCCGTAAGGAATTAATTCAGTCCGTAAGGAATTACATCAGGCCGTAAGGAACTAATTCAGTCTGTAAGGAATTAAATCAGGCCGTAAGGAATTAATTCAGTCCGTAATGAATTAATTCAGTCCGTAATGAATTAATTTAGTCCGTAAGGAATTATTTCAGTCCGTATTGAAATAATTCAGTAAGTAAGGAATTTAATAAATCAGAAAGAATTAATTCAGTCCGAAAGGAATTAATTCAGTCCGGAAGGAATTAAGTCAGTACGTATAGAATTAATTCAGTCCGGAAAGAATTAATTCAGTCCGTAAAGAATTAATTCAGTCCATAAGGAATTATATCAGGCAGTAAGGAATTAATTCAGTCCGTAATGAATTAATTAAGTCCGTAAGGAATTAATTAAGTCCGTAAGAAATTAATTCAGAACGTAAGGATTTAATTCAGTAAATAAGGAATTCAATCCTAAAGAATTAATTCAGTCCGTAAGGAATTAATTCAGTCCGTAAGGAATTAGTTCAGTCCGTAAGGAATTAATTCAGTCCGTAAGGAATTAATTCAGTCCGTAAGGAATTAATTCAGTCCGTAAGGAATTAATTCAGTCCATAAGGAATTAATTCATTCCGTAAGGAATTAATTCAGTCCGTAAGGAATTACATCAGGCCGTAATGAACTAATTCAGTCCGTAAGGAATTAATTCAGTAAATAAGGAATTCAATCCTAAAGAATTAATTAAGTCCGTAAGGAATTAACAGTCAGTAAGGAATTAATTCAGTTCGTAAGGAATTAATTCATTCCGTAAGGAATTAATTCAGTCCGTAAGGAATTACATCAGGCCGTAAGGAACTAATTCAGTCTGTAAGGAATTAGTTACGTCCTTACGGAATTAATTCATTCTTTAAGGAATTAATTCAGTCCGTAATGAATTAAAAAAGTCCGTAAGGAATTAATTCAGTACGTATAGAATTAATTCAGTCCGGAAAGAATTAATTCAGTCCGTAAAGAATTAATTCAGTACGTAAGGAATTAATTCAGTCCGAAATGAATTAAATAAGTCCGTAATGGAGTAATTAAGTCTGTAATGAATTATTTCAGTCCGTAAGAAATTAATTCAGTCCGTAAGGAATTAGTTCAGTCCGTAAGGAATTAATTCAGCCCGTAATGAATTAATTCAGTCCGTAATTAATTAATTCAGTCCGTAAGAAATTAATTCAGTCCGTAAGGAATTAATTCAGTCCGTAAGGAATTAATTCAATCCGTAAGGAATTAATTAAGTCCGTATGGAATTAATTCAGTCTGTAAGGAAATAATTGAGTCCGTAAGGAATTAGTTCAGTCCGTAAGGAATTAATTCATTCCGTAAGGAATTAATTCTGTCCGTTATGAATTAATTCTGTCCGTAAGAAATTAATTCAGTCCGTAAGAAATTAATTCAGTCCGTAAAGAATTAATTCAGTAAATAAGGAATTCAATCCTAAAGAATTAATTATGTCCGTAAGGAATTAACAGTCAGTAAGGAATTAATTCAGTTCGTAAGGAATTAATTCATTCCGTAAGGAATTAATTCAGTCCGTAAGGAATTACATCAGGCCGTAAGGAACTAATTCAGTCTGTAAGGAATTAAATCAGGCCGTAAGGAATTAATTCAGTCCGTAATGAATTAATTCAGTCCGTAATGAATTAATTTAGTCCGTAAGGAATTATTTCAGTCCGTATTGAAATAATTCAGTAAGTAAGGAATTTAATAAATCAGAAAGAATTAATTCAGTCCGTAAGGAATTAATTCAGTCCGGAAGGAATTAAGTCAGTACGTATAGAATTAATTCAGTCCGGAAAGAATTAATTCAGTCCGTAAAGAATTAATTCAGTCCATAAGGAATTATATCAGGCAGTAAGGAATTAATTCAGTCCGTAATGAATTAATTAAGTCCGTAAGGAATTAATTAAGTCCGTAAGAAATTAATTCAGAACGTAAGGATTTAATTCAGTAAATAAGGAATTCAATCCTAAAGAATTAATTCAGTCCGTAAGGAATTAATTCAGTCCGTAAGGAATTAATTCAGTCGGTAAGGAATTAGTTACGTCCGCACGGAATTAATTCATTCTTTAAGGAATTAATTCAGTCCGTAATGAATTAAAAAAGTCCGTAAGGAATTAATTCAGTACGTATAGAATTAATTCAGTCCGGAAAGAATTAATTCAGTCCGTAAAGATTTAATTCAGTACGTAAGGAATTAATTCAGTCCGAAATGAAATAAATAAGTCCGTAATGGAGTAATTAAGTCTGTAATGAATTATTTCAGTCCGTAAGAAATTAATTCAGTCCGTAAGGAATTAGTTCAGTCCGTAAGGAATTAATTCAGCCCGTAATGAATTAATTCAGTCCGTAATTAATTAATTCAGTCCGTAAGAAATTAATTCAGTCCGTAAGGAATTAATTCAGTAAATAAGGAATTCAATCCTAAAGAATTAATTAAGTCCGTAAGGAATTAACAGTCAGTAAGGAATTAATTCAGTTCGTAAGGAGTTAATTCATTCCGTAAGGAATTAATTCAGTCCGTAAGGAATTACATCAGGCCGTAAGGAACTAATTCAGTCTGTATGGAATTAAATCAGGCCGTAAGGAATTAATTCAGTCCGTAATGAATTAATTCAGTCCGTAATGAATTAATTTAGTCCGTAAGGAATTATTTCAGTCCGTATTGAAATAATTCAGTAAGTAAGGAATTTAATAAATCAGAAAGAATTAATTCAGTCCGTAAGGAATTAATTAAGTCCGTAAGGAATTAATTTAGTCCGTAAAGAATTAATTCAGTCCGTAAGGAATTAATTCAGTCCGGAAGGAATTAAGTCAGTACGTATAGAATTAATTCAGTCCGGAAAGAATTAATTCAGTCCGTAAAGAATTAATTCAGTCCATAAGGAATTAATTCAGTCCGTAAGGAATTAATTCAGTCGGTAAGGAATTAGTTACGTCCGTACGGAATTAATTCATTCTTTAAGGAATTAATTCAGTCCGTAATGAATTAAAAAAGTCCGTAAGGAATTAATTCAGTACGTATAGAATTAATTCAGTCCGGAAAGAATTAATTCAGTCCGTAAAGAATTAATTCAGTACGTAAGGAATTAATTCAGTCCGAAATGAAATAAATAAGTCCGTAATGGAGTAATTAAGTCTGTAATGAATTATTTCAGTCCGTAAGAAATTAATTCAATCCTAAAGAATTAATTCAGTCCGTAAGGAATTAAAACAGTCCGTAAGGAATTAATTCAGTCCTTAAGGAATTAGTTACGTCCGTATGGAATTAATTCAGTCCGTAATGAATTAATGAAGTCCGTAATGAATTAATTCAGTCCGTAAGGAATTATTTCAGTCCGTATTGAAATAATTAAGTCGGTAATGGATTAATTAAGTCTATAATGAATTAATTCACTCCGTAAGAAATTAATTCAGTTCCTAAGGAAATAATTCAGTAAGTAAGGAATTTAATAAATCAGAAAGAATTAATTCAGTCCGTAAGGAATTAATTCAGTCCGTAAGGAATTAATTTAGTCCGTAAAGAATTAATTCAGTACGTAAGTAATTAATTCAGTCCGGAAGGAATTAAGTCAGTACGTAGGAATTAATTCAGTCCGTAAAGAATAAATTCAGTACGAAGGAATTAATTCAGTCCATAAGTAATTAATTCACTCCGTAATGAATTAATGAAGTCCGTAATGAATTAATTCAGTAAATAAGGAATTCAATCCTAAAGAATTAATTCAGTCCGTAAGGAAATAATTCAGTCCGTAAGGAATTAATTCAGTCCGTAAGGAATTAATTCAGTCCGTAAGGAATTAATTCAGTACGTATAGAATTAATTCAGTCCGGAAAGAATTAATTCAGTCCGGAAAGAATTAATTCAGTCCATAAGGAATTATATCAGGCCGTAAGGAATTAATTCAGTCCGTAAGGAATTAATTAAGTCCGTAAGAAATTAATTCAGTCCGTAAGGAATTAATTCAGTCCGTAAGGAATTAATTCAGTCGGTAAGGAATTAGTTACGTCGGTATGGAATTAATTCATTCCTTATGGAATTAATTCAGTCCGTAATGAATTAAAAAAGTCCGTAGTGAATTAATTCAGTCCGGAAAGAATTAATTCAGTCCGTAAAGAATTAATTCAGTCCGAAATGAATTAAATAAGTCCGTAATGGAGTAATTAAGTCTGTAATGAATTATTTCAGTCCGTAAGAAATTAATTCAGTCCGTAAGGAATTAGTTCAATCCGTAAGGAATTAATTCAGCCCGTAATGAATTAATTCAGTCCGTAGTTAATTAATTCAGTCTGTAAGGAATTAAATCAGGCCGTAAGGAATTAATTCAGTCCGTAAGGATTTAATTTAGTCCGTAAAGAATTAATTCAGTACGCAAGTAATTAATTCAGTCCGGAAGGAATTAACTAAGTACGTAGGAATTAATTCAGTCCGTACGGAATTAATTCAGTCCGTAAAGAATTAATTCAGTACGAAGGAATTAATTCAGTCCATAAGGAATTAAATCAGGCCGTAAAGAATTAATTCAGTCCGTAAGGATTTAATTCTGTCCGTAATGAATTAATTCAGTCCGTAAGGAATTAATTTAGTCCGTAAGAAATTAATTGAGTCCGTAAGGAATTAATTCATTAAATAAGGAATTCAATCCTAAAGCATTAATTCAGTCCGTAAGGAATTAATTCAGTCCGTAAGGAATTAATTCAGTCCGTAAGGAATAAATTCAGTCCGTAAGGAATTAATTAAGTCCGTAAGAAATTAATTCAGTCCGTAAGGAATTAATTCAGTAAATAAGGAGTTCAATCCTAAAGAATTAATTCAGTCCGTAAGGAATTAATTCAGTCGGTAAGGAATTAGTTACGTCCGTATGGAATTAATTCATTCCTTAAGGAATTAGTTCAGTCCGTAATGAATTAAAAAAGTCCGTAGTGAATTTATTAAGTCCGTAAGGAATTAATTCAGTACGTATAGAATTAATTCAGTCCGGAAAGAATTAATTCAGTCCGTAAAGAATCAATTCTGTACGTAAGGAATTAATTCAGTCCGAAATGAATTAAATAAGTCCGTAATGGAGTAATTAATTCTGTAATGAATTATTTCAGTCCGTAAGAAATTAATTCAGTCCGTAAGGAATTAGTTCAGTCCGTAAGGAATTAATTCAGCCCGTAATGAATTAATTCAGTCCGTAATTAATTAATTCAGTCTGTAAGGAATTAAATCAGGCCGTAAGGAATTAATTCAGTCCGTAAGGAATTAATTTAGTCCGTAAAGAATTAATTCAGTACGTAAGTAATTAATTCAGTCCGGAAGGAATTAACTAAGTACGTAGGAATTAATTCAGTCCGTACGGAATTAATTCAGTCCGTAAAGAATTAATTCAGTACGAAGGAATTAATTCAGTCCATAAGGAATTAAATCAGGCCGTAAAGAATTAATTCAGTCCGTAAGGATTTAATTCTGTCCGTAATGAATTAATTCAGTCCGTAAGGAATTAATTTAGTCCGTAAGAAATTAATTGAGTCCGTAAGGAATTAATTCATTAAATAAGGAATTCAATCCTAAAGCATTAATTCAGTCCGTAAGGAATTAATTCAGTCCGTAAGGAATTAATTCAGTCCGTAAGGAATTAATTCAGTCCGTAAGGAATTAATTAAGTCCGTAAGAAATAATTCAGTCCGTAAGGAATTAATTCAGTAAATAAGGAGTTCAATCCTAAAGAATTATTTCAGTAAGTAAGGAATTAATTCAGTCCGTAATGAATTAAAAAAGTCCGTAGTGAATTAATTAAGTCCGTAAGGAATTAATTCAGTACGTATAGAATTAATTCAGTCCGGAAAGAATTAATTCAGTCCGTAAAGAATCAATTCAGTACGTAAGGAATTAATTCAGTCCGAAATGAATTAAATAAGTCCGTAATGGAGTAATTAAGTCTGTAATGAATTATTTCAGTCCGTAAGAAATTAATTCAGTCCGTAAGGAATTAGTGCAGTCCGTAAGGAATTAATTCAGCCCATAATGAATTAATTCAGTCCGTAATTAAATTAAGTCCGTAATGAATTAATTAAGTCCGTAATGGATTAATTAAGTCCGTAATGAATTAATTCATTCCGTAAGAAATTAATTCAGTTCGTAAGGAATTAATTCAGTCCGTATGTAATTAATTCAGTCCGTAAGGAATTAATTCATTCCGTAAGGAATTAATTCAGTCCGTAAGGAATTGATATAATCCGTAAGGAATTTATAAAGTCAGTAAGGAATTAATTCAGTCCGTAAGGAATTAATTAAGTCCGTAAGGAATTAATTCAGTCCGTAAGGAATTAATTCAGTCCGTAAGGAATTAATTAAGTCCGTAAGAAATTAATTCAGTCCGTAAGGAATTAATTCAGTTGGTAAGGAATTAGTTACGTCCGTATGGAATTAATTCAGTCCGTAATGAATTAATTCATTCCGTAAGAAATTAATTCAGTTCGTAAGGAATTAATTCAGTCCGTATGGAATTAATTCAGTCCGTAAGGAATTAATTCATTCCGTAAGGAATTAATTCAGTCCGTAAGGAATTAATTCAGTCCGTAAGGAAATAATTCTGTCCCCAAGGAATTAATTCAGTCCGTAAGGAATTAATTCAGTCCGTAAGGAATTAAATCAGGCCGTAAGGAACTAATTCTGTCTGTAAGGAATTAAATCAGGCTGTAAGGAATTAATTCAGTCCGTAAGGAATTAATTCAGTCCTTAATTAATTAATTCAGTCCGTAAGGAATTAATTCAGTCCGTAAGAAATTAATTAAATCCGTATGGAGTTAATTCAGCCCGTAAGGAAATAATTAAGTCCGTAAGGAATTAGTTCAGTCCGTAAGGAATTATTTCAGTAAGTAATGAATTCAATCAATCAGAAAGAATTAATTAAGTCCGTAATGAATTCAATCAATCAGAAAGAATTAATTAAGTCCGTAATGAATTAATTCAGTCCGTAAGGAATTAATTCAGTGAGTCAGGAAATAATTCTGTCCCCAAGGAATTAATTCAGTCCGTAAGGAATTAATTCAGTCCGTAAGGAATTAAATCAGGCCTAATCAACTAATTCTGTCTGTAAGGAATTAAATCAGGCTGTAAGGAATTAATTCAGTCCGTAAGGAATTAATTCAGTCCTTAATTAATTAATTCAGTCCGTACCGAATTAATTCAGTCCTTAAAGAACTAATTCAGTACGTACTGAATTAATTCAGTCCGTAAGGAATTAATTCATTCCGTAAGAAATTAATTCAGTTCGTAAGGAATTAATTCAGTCCGTATGGAATTAATTCAGTCCGTAAGGAATTAATTCATTCCGTAAGGAATTAATTCAGTCCGTAAGGAATTAATTCAGTCCGTAAGGAAATAATTCTGTCCCCAAGGAATTAATTCAGTCCGTAAGGAATTAATTCAGTCCGTAAGGAATTAAATCAGGCCGTAAGGAACTAATTCTGTCCGTAAGGAATTAAATCAGGCTGTAAGGAATTGATTCAGTCCGTAAGGAATTAATTCAGTCCTTAATTAATTAATTCAGTCCGTAAGGAATTAATTCAGTCCGTAAGGAATTAATTAAATCCGTATGGAGTTAATTCAGCCCGTAAGGAAATAATTAAGTCCGTAAGGAATTAGTTCAGTCCGTAAGGAATTATTTCAGTAAGTAATGAATTCAATCAATCAGAAAGAATTAATTAAGTCCGTAATGAATTCAATCAATCAGAAAGATTTAATTAAGTCCGTAATGAATTAATTCAGTCCGTAAGGAATTAATTCAGTCCGTCAGGAAATAATTCTGTCCCCAAGGAATTAATTCAGTCCGTAAGGAATTAATTCAGTCCGTAAGGAATTAAATCAGGCCGTAATCAACTAATTCTGTCTGTAAGGAATTAAATCAGGCTGTAAGGAATTAATTCAGTCCGTAAGGAATTAATTCAGTCCTTAATTAATTAATTCAGTCCGTACCGAATTAATTCAGTCCTTAAAGAACTAATTCAGTACGTACTGAATTAATTCAGTCCGTAAGGAATTAATTCAGTCCGTAATGAATTAATTAAGTCCGTAATGGATTAAATAAGTCCGTAATGAATTAATTCATTCCGTAAGAAATTCATTCAGTTCGTAAGGAATTAATTCAGTCCGTATGGAATTAATTCAGTCCGTAAGGAATTAATTCATTCCGTAAGGAATTAATTCAGTCCGTAAGGAATTGATATAATCCGTAAGGAATTTATAAAGTCAGTAAGGAATTAATTCAGTACGTAAGGAATTAATTAAGTCCGTAATGAATTAAGTCAGTCCGTAAGGAATTAATTCAGTCCGTAAGGAATTAAATCAGGCCGTAAGGAACTAATTCTGTCTGTAAGGAATTAAATCAGGCCGTAAGGAATTAATTCAGTCCGTAAGGAATTTATTCAGTCTGTAATGAACTAATTCAGGCTGTAAGGAATTAATTCAGTCCGTAAGGAATTAATTCAGTCCTTAATTAATTAATTCAGTCCGTAAGGAATTAATTCAGTCCGTAAGGAATTAATTAAATCCGTATGGAGTTAATTCAGTCCGTAAGGAAATAATTAACTCCGTAAGGAATTATTTCAGTCCGTAAGGGATTATTTCAGTCCGTAAGGAATTAATTCAGTCCGTAAGGAATTAATTCAGTATGTAATGAATTCAATCAATCAGAAAGAATTAATTCAGTCCGTAAGGAATTATTTCAGTCCGTAAGGGATTATTTCAGTCCGTAAGGAATTAATTCAGTCCGTAAGGAATTAATTCAGTAAGTAATGAATTAAATCAATCAGAAAGAATTAATTCAGTCCGTAAGGAATTAATTTAGTCCGTAAGGAATTAATTTAGTCCGTACAGAATTAATTCAGTACGTAAGTAATTTATTCAGTCCGGAAGGAATTAATTCAGTACGTAGGAATTAATTCAGCCCATAAGGAATTAAATCAGGCCGTAAGGAATTAATTAAGTCCGTAAGGAATTAATTCATTCCGTAATGAATTAATTCAGTCCGTAAGGAATTAATTCAGTCCGTAATGAATTAATTAAGTCCGTAATGGATTAATTAAGTCTGTAGTGAATTATTTCAGTCCGTAAGAAATTAATTCAGTCCGTAAGGAACTAATTCAGTCCGTAAGGAATTAATTCAGCCCGTAATGAATTAATTCAGTCCGTAATTAATTAATTCAGTCCGTATGGAATTAATTCAGTCCGTAAGGAATTAATTAAGACCGTATGGAATTAATTCAGTCCGTAAGGAAATAATTAAGTAAGTAAGGAATTAATTCAGTCCGTAAGGAATTAATTCAGTCCGTAAGGAATTAATTCTTTCCGTAAGTAGTTAATTCAGTCCGTAAGTAATTAATTCAGTCCGTAAGGAAATAATTCTGTCCCCAAGGAATTAATTCAGTCCGTAAGGAATTAATTCAGTCCGTAAGGAATTATTTCAGTCCGTAAGGAATTAAATAAGGCCGTAAGGAACTAATTCTGTCTGTAAGGAATTAAATCAGGCCGTAAGGAATTAATTCAGTCTGTAATGAATTAAAAAAGTCCGTAGTGAATTTATTAAGTCCGTAAGGAATTAATTCAGTACGTATAGAATTAATTCAGTCCGGAAAGAATTAATTCAGTCCGTAAAGAATCAATTCTGTACGTAAGGAATTAATTCAGTCCGAAATGAATTAAATAAGTCCGTAATGGAGTAATTAATTCTGTAATGAATTATTTCAGTCCGTAAGAAATTAATTCAGTCCGTAAGGAATTAGTTCAGTCCGTAAGGAATTAATTCAGCCCGTAATGAATTAATTCAGTCCGTAATTAATTAATTCAGTCTGTAAGGAATTAAATCAGGCCGTAAGGAATTAATTCAGTCCGTAAGGAATTAATTTAGTCCGTAAAGAATTAATTCAGTACGTAAGTAATTAATTCAGTCCGGAAGGAATTAACTAAGTACGTAGGAATTAATTCAGTCCGTACGGAATTAATTCAGTCCGTAAAGAATTAATTCAGTACGAAGGAATTAATTCAGTCCATAAGGAATTAAATCAGGCCGTAAAGAATTAATTCAGTCCGTAAGGATTTAATTCTGTCCGTAATGAATTAATTCAGTCCGTAAGGAATTAATTTAGTCCGTAAGAAATTAATTGAGTCCGTAAGGAATTAATTTATTAAATAAGGAATTCAATCCTAAAGCATTAATTCAGTCCGTAAGGAATTAATTCAGTCCGTAAGGAATTAATTCAGTCCGTAAGGAATTAATTCAGTCCGTAAGGAATTAATTAAGTCCGTAAGAAATAATTCAGTCCGTAAGGAATTAATTCAGTAAATAAGGAGTTCAATCCTAAAGAATTATTTCAGTAAGTAAGGAATTAATTCAGTCCGTAATGAATTAAAAAAGTCCGTAGTGAATTAATTAAGTCCGTAAGGAATTAATTCAGTACGTATAGAATTAATTCAGTCCGGAAAGAATTAATTCAGTCCGTAAAGAATCAATTCAGTACGTAAGGAATTAATTCAGTCCGAAATGAATTAAATAAGTCCGTAATGGAGTAATTAAGTCTGTAATGAATTATTTCAGTCCGTAAGAAATTAATTCAGTCCGTAAGGAATTAGTGCAGTCCGTAAGGAATTAATTCAGCCCATAATGAATTAATTCAGTCCGTAATTAAATTAAGTCCGTAATGAATTAATTAAGTCCGTAATGAATTAATTAAGTCCGTAATGAATTAATTCATTCCGTAAGAAATTAATTCAGTTCGTAAGGAATTAATTCAGTCCGGAAGGAATTAACTAAGTACGTAGGAATTAATTCAGTCCGTACGGAATTAATTCAGTCCGTAAAGAATTAATTCAGTACGAAGGAATTAATTCAGTCCATAAGGAATTAAATCAGGCCGTAAAGAATTAATTCAGTCCGTAAGGATTTAATTCTGTCCGTAATGAATTAATTCAGTCCGTAAGGAATTAATTTAGTCCGTAAGAAATTAATTGAGTCCGTAAGGAATTAATTTATTAAATAAGGAATTCAATCCTAAAGCATTAATTCAGTCCGTAAGGAATTAATTCAGTCCGTAAGGAATTAATTCAGTCCGTAAGGAATTAATTCAGTCCGTAAGGAATTAATTAAGTCCGTAAGAAATAATTCAGTCCGTAAGGAATTAATTCAGTAAATAAGGAGTTCAATCCTAAAGAATTATTTCAGTAAGTAAGGAATTAATTCAGTCCGTAATGAATTAAAAAAGTCCGTAGTGAATTAATTAAGTCCGTAAGGAATTAATTCAGTACGTATAGAATTAATTCAGTCCGGAAAGAATTAATTCAGTCCGTAAAGAATCAATTCAGTACGTAAGGAATTAATTCAGTCCGAAATGAATTAAATAAGTCCGTAATGGAGTAATTAAGTCTGTAATGAATTATTTCAGTCCGTAAGAAATTAATTCAGTCCGTAAGGAATTAGTGCAGTCCGTAAGGAATTAATTCAGCCCATAATGAATTAATTCAGTCCGTAATTAAATTAAGTCCGTAATGAATTAATTAAGTCCGTAATGAATTAATTAAGTCCGTAATGAATTAATTCATTCCGTAAGAAATTAATTCAGTTCGTAAGGAATTAATTCAGTCCGTATTTAATTAATTCAGTCCGTAAGGAATTAATTCATTCCGTAAGGAATTAATTCAGTCCGTAAGGAATTGATATAATCCGTAAGGAATTTATAAAGTCAGTAAGGAATTAATTCAGTCCGTAAGGAATTAATTAAGTCCGTAAGGAATTAATTCAGTCCGTAAGGAATTAATTCAGTCCGTAAGGAATTAATTAAGTCCGTAAGAAATTAATTCAGTCCGTAAGGAATTAATTCAGTTGGTAAGGAATTAGTTACGTCCGTATGGAATTAATTCAGTCCGTAATGAATTAATTCATTCCGTAAGAAATTAATTCAGTTCGTAAGGAATTAATTCAGTCCGTATGGAATTAATTCAGTCCGTAAGGAATTAATTCATTCCGTAAGGAATTAATTCAGTCCGTAAGGAATTAATTCAGTCCGTAAGGAAATAATTCTGTCCCCAAGGAATTAATTCAGTCCGTAAGGAATTAATTCAGTCCGTAAGGAATTAAATCAGGCCGTAAGGAACTAATTCTGTCTGTAAGGAATTAAATCAGGCTGTAAGGAATTAATTCAGTCCGTAAGGAATTAATTCAGTCCTTAATTAATTAATTCAGTCCGTAAGGAATTAATTCAGTCCGTAAGGAATTAATTAAATCCGTATGGAGTTAATTCAGCCCGT
This sequence comes from Lepidurus packardi, assembly GCA_023053545.1. Lineage (NCBI taxonomy): Eukaryota > Metazoa > Arthropoda > Branchiopoda > Notostraca > Triopsidae > Lepidurus > Lepidurus packardi. The sequence goes on from JAKZAN010000092.1 coordinate 37,837, forward strand.
AAGGAAATAATTAAGTCCGTAAGGAATTAGTTCAGTCCGTAAGGAATTATTTCAGTAAGTAATGAATTCAATCAATCAGAAAAAATTAATTAAGTCCGTAATGAATTCAATCAATCAGAAAGAATTAATTAAGTCCGTAATGAATTAATTCAGTCCGTAAGGAATTAATTCAGTCCGTCAGGAAATAATTCTGTCCCCAAGGAATTAATTCAGTCCGTAAGGAATTAATTCAGTCCGTAAGGAATTAAATCAGGCCGTAATCAACTAATTCTGTCTGTAAGGAATTAAATCAGGCTGTAAGGAATTAATTCAGTCCGTAAGGAATTAATTCAGTCCTTAATTAATTAATTCAGTCCGTACCGAATTAATTCAGTCCTTAAAGAACTAATTCAGTACGTACTGAATTAATTCAGTCCGTAAGGAATTAATTCATTCCGTAAGAAATTAATTCAGTTCGTAAGGAATTAATTCAGTCCGTATGGAATTAATTCAGTCCGTAAGGAATTAATTCATTCCGTAAGGAATTAATTCAGTCCGTAAGGAATTAATTCAGTCCGTAAGGAAATAATTCTGTCCCCAAGGAATTAATTCAGTCCGTAAGGAATTAATTCAGTCCGTAAGGAATTAAATCAGGCCGTAAGGAACTAATTCTGTCTGTAAGGAATTAAATCAGGCTGTAAGGAATTAATTCAGTCCGTAAGGAATTAATTCAGTCCTTAATTAATTAATTCAGTCCGTAAGGAATTAATTCAGTCCGTAAGGAATTAATTAAATCCGTATGGAGTTAATTCAGCCCGTAAGGAAATAATTAAGTCCGTAAGGAATTAGTTCAGTCCGTAAGGAATTATTTCAGTAAGTAATGAATTCAATCAATCAGAAAAAATTAATTAAGTCCGTAATGAATTCAATCAATCAGAAAGAATTAATTAAGTCCGTAATGAATTAATTCAGTCCGTAAGGAATTAATTCAGTCCGTCAGGAAATAATTCTGTCCCCAAGGAATTAATTCAGTCCGTAAGGAATTAATTCAGTCCGTAAGGAATTAAATCAGGCCGTAATCAACTAATTCTGTCTGTAAGGAATTAAATCAGGCTGTAAGGAATTAATTCAGTCCGTAAGGAATTAATTCAGTCCTTAATTAATTAATTCAGTCCGTACCGAATTAATTCAGTCCTTAAATTTTTTTTTTTTTTTATTTTATCCCGACGTAGGCTTTCGCCTATTGTCGATACCCTGCAAAATTACTCTTACATTGGAATTTGTTACTTTAAAAAATGAGGTACACCTGAGTACAGGGGGGGTAGAGGGGGGTAAAGGGGGAAGGGGGGAGGAGGGGGGAGGAAGTTACAATATTGCGGAAGCTGATTTTGCAAACTTTGACAGGGTTGTATAGAGTCCGGGGTTTGTCAGTAAGGTTACTGCGTTAAAATGTAGCTTTAAGGAACTCAGCTTTCGGAGTAAAATTGCTCTTTCTTTATTCAGCTTTCGACAGTTGAAGAGAAGATGTGTGAGGTCTTGTCTTGCCCGATCTTGGCAGGGGCATACGTCTGAATCACACTTCCCAATCCGCTTGAGGGAGGCCTTGGTCTGGAAATGTGTGGACCTCAATTGAATAATTGTAGAGATTATGCTTCTGGGCAGATTCACGTGAACAACACCACGCCAAGCAGGTGCTGCATGTAAGTCTTTAAGAGGACTGTTGACAGTGTCCCACCTGCTCTTCCACATACCAACAATCGCTTTTTCAATTTCGGAACGGGCATCTTTCAGGGTTCGTGGCGGGGTTAGCCAGATATCCGCTACCAATCTTCTTGTTCTTTCTTCGCACGATGCATATGTCTCATGTTTCGGGGATTCGGCACTGATCGGCCAGTTCTGCCACTTCCTATTTGCATAGCTTCGTAGAAGAATGAATTTTAATTTGAGATCGAAGGGTAGGAGACCGGTTTCGATTTCTAACGCTGCCATAGGAGAGGAGGGGAGTGCACCGGTAACTAACAACTGGCCCTTTCGATAAACTTGAGCCAGTCCAAGGAATTAATTCAGTAAATAAGGAATTAAATCAGGCCGTAAGGAATTAATTCAGTCCGTAAGGAATTAATTCTGTCCGTAATGAATTAATTCATTCCGTAATAAATTAATTCAGTCCGTAAGGAATTAATTCAGTAAATAAGGAATTCAATCCTAAAGAATTTATTTATTCAGTCCGTAAGGAATTAATTCAGTCGATAAGGAATTAGTTACGTCCGTATGGAATTAATTCATTCCTTAAGGAATTAATTCAGTCCGTAATGAATTAATTAAGTTCGTAATGAATTAATTAAGTCCGTAAGGAATTAATTCAGTACGTATAGAATTAATTCAGTCCGGAAAGAATTAATTCAGTTCGTAAAGAATTAATTCAGCCCATAAGGAATTAAATCAGGCCGTAAGGAATTAATTCAGTCTGTAAGGAATTAATTCAACCCGTAATGAATTAATTCAGTCAGTAATTAATTAATTCAGTCCGTAAGGAATTAACTCAGTCCGTAAGGAACTAATTCATTCCGTAATGAATTAATTCAGTCCGTAAGGAATTATTTCATTCCGTACTGAATTAATTAAGTCCGTAATGGAGTAATTAAGTCTGTAATGAATTAATTCAGTCAGTAAGAAATTAATTCAGTCCGTAAGGAATTAATTCAGTCCGTAAGGTACTAATTAAGTCCGTAAGGAATTAATTCAGTCCGTAAGGAATTAATTCAGTCCGTAAGGAAAATAATTCAGTCCGTAAGGAATTAATTCATTCCGTAAAAAATTATTTCAGTCCGTAAGGAATTAATTCAGTCCGGAAGGAATTACATCAGGCCGTAAGGAACTTATTCAGTCTAAAAGGAATTAAATCAGGCCGTAAGGAATTAATTCAGTCCGTAAGGAATTAATTCAGTCCGTAACGAATTAATTCAGTCCGTATGGAATTATTTCAGTCCGTATTGAATTAATTAAGTTCGTAATGGATTAATTAAGTCTGTAATGAATTAATTCACTCCGTAAGAAATTAATTCAGTCCGTAAGGAATTAAATCAGTCCGTAAGGAATTAATTAAGTCCATATGAAATTAATTCAGTCCGTAAGGAAATAATTCAGTAAGTAAGGAATTCAATCAATCAGAAAGAATTAATTCAGTCCGTAAAGAATAAATTCAGTACGAAGGAATTAATTCAGTCTATAACGAACTAAATCAGGCCGTAAGGAATTAACACAGTCCGTAAGGAATTAATTCTGTCCGTAATGAATTAATTCAGTCCGTAAGGAATTAATTCAGTAAATAAGGAATTCAATCCTAAAGAATTAATTCAGTCCGTAAGGAATTAATTCAGTCCGTAAGGAATTAATTCAGTCCGTAAGGAATTAATTCAGTACGTATAGAATTAATTCAGTCCGGAAAGAATTAATTCAGTCCGTAAAGAATTAATTCAGTACGTAAGGAATTAATTCAGTCCGTATGGAATTAATTCAGTCCGTAAGGAATTAATTCAGTCCGTAATGAATTAATTAAGTCCGTAATGGAGTAATTAAGTCTGTAATGAATTAATTCATTCCGTAAGTAATTAATTCAGTCCGCAAGGAATTAATTCAGTCCGTACGGAATTAATTCAGTCCGTAAAGAATTAATTCAGTCCGTAAGGATTTAATTCAGTCCGTAAGGAACTAATAAAGTCCGTATGGAATTAATTCAGTCCGTAAGGAAATAATTTAGTCCGTAAGGAATTAATTCAGTCCGTAAGGATTAATTCAGTCCGTAAGGAATTAATTCACTCCGTAAGGAATTAATTCAGTCCGTAAGGAAATAAATCAGGCCGTAAGAAACTAATTCAGTCTGTAAGGAATTAAATCAGGCCGTAAGGAATTAATTCAGTCCGTAAGGAATTAATTCAGTCCGTAATGAATTAGTTTAGTCCGTAAGGAATAATTTCAGTCCGTATTGAATTAATTAAGTCCGTAATGGATTAATTAAGGAATTAATTCAGTACGTACCGAATTAATTCAGTCCTTAAAGAACTAATTCAGTACGTACTGAATTAATTCAGTCCGTAAGGAATTAATTCAGTCCGTAATGAATTAATTAAGTCCGTAATGGATTAAATAAGTCCGTAATGAATTAATTCATTCCGTAAGAAATTCATTCAGTTCGTAAGGAATTAATTCAGTCCGTATGGAATTAATTCAGTCCGTAAGGAATTAATTCATTCCGTAAGGAATTAATTCAGTCCGTAAGGAATTGATATAATCCGTAAGGAATTTATAAAGTCAGTAAGGAATTAATTCAGTCCGTAAGGAATTAATTAAGTCCGTAATGAATTAATTCAGTCCGTAAGGAATTAATTCAGTCCGTAAGGAATTAAATCAGGCCGTAAGGAACTAATTCTGTCTGTAAGGAATTAAATCAGGCCGTAAGGAATTAATTCAGTCCGTAAGGAATTTATTCAGTCTGTAATGAACTAATTCAGGCTGTAAGGAATTAATTCAGTCCGTAAGGAATTAATTCAGTCCTTAATTAATTAATTCAGTCCGTAAGGAATTAATTCAGTCCGTAAGGAATTAATTAAATCCGTATGGAGTTAATTCAGTCCGTAAGGAAATAATTAACTCCGTAAGGAATTATTTCAGTCCGTAAGGGATTATTTCAGTCCGTAAGGAATTAATTCAGTCCGTAAGGAATTAATTCAGTATGTAATGAATTCAATCAATCAGAAAGAATTAATTCAGTCCGTAAGGAATTATTTCAGTCCGTAAGGGATTATTTCAGTCCGTAAGGAATTAATTCAGTCCGTAAGGAATTAATTCAGTAAGTAATGAATTAAATCAATCAGAAAGAATTAATTCAGTCCGTAAGGAATTAATTTAGTCCGTAAGGAATTAATTTAGTCCGTACAGAATTAATTCAGTACGTAAGTAATTTATTCAGTCCGGAAGGAATTAATTCAGTACGTAGGAATTAATTCAGCCCATAAGGAATTAAATCAGGCCGTAAGGAATTAATTAAGTCCGTAAGGAATTAATTCATTCCGTAATGAATTAATTCAGTCCGTAAGGAATTAATTCAGTCCGTAATGAATTAATTAAGTCCGTAATGGATTAATTAAGTCTGTAGTGAATTATTTCAGTCCGTAAGAAATTAATTCAGTCCGTAAGGAACTAATTCAGTCCGTAAGGAATTAATTAAGACCGTATGGAATTAATTCAGTCCGTAAGGAAATAATTAAGTCCGTAAGGAATTAATTCAGTCCGTAAGGAATTAATTCAGTCCGTAAGGAATTAATTCTTTCCGTAAGGAATTATTTCAGTCCGTAAGGATTTAATTCAGTCCGTAAGGAATTAATTCAGTCCGTAAGGAAATAAATCAGGCCGTAAGAAACTAATTCAGTCTGTAAGGAATTAAATCAGGCCGTAAGGAATTAATTCAGTCCGTAAGGAATTAATTCAGTCCGTAATGAATTAGTTTAGTCCGTAAGGAATAATTTCAGTCCGTATTGAATTAATTAAGTCCGTAATGGATTAATTAAGGAATTAATTCAGTACGTACCGAATTAATTCAGTCCTTAAAGAACTAATTCAGTACGTACTGAATTAATTCAGTCCGTAAGGAATTAATTCAGTCCGTAATGAATTAATTAAGTCCGTAATGGATTAAATAAGTCCGTAATGAATTAATTCATTCCGTAAGAAATTCATTCAGTTCGTAAGGAATTAATTCATTCCGTATGGAATTAATTCAGTCCGTAAGGAATTAATTCATTCCGTAAGGAATTAATTCAGTCCGTAAGGAATTGATATAATCCGTAAGGAATTTATAAAGTCAGTAAGGAATTAATTCAGTCCGTAAGGAATTAATTAAGTCCGTAATGAATTAATTCAGTCCGTAAGGAATTAATTCAGTCCGTAAGGAATTAAATCAGGCCGTAAGGAACTAATTCTGTCTGTAAGGAATTAAATCAGGCCGTAAGGAATTAATTCAGTCCGTAAGGAATTTATTCAGTCTGTAATGAACTAATTCAGGCTGTAAGGAATTAATTCAGTCCGTAAGGAATTAATTCAGTCCTTAATTAATTAATTCAGTCCGTAAGGAATTAATTCAGTCCGTAAGGAATTAATTAAATCCGTATGGAGTTAATTCAGTCCGTAAGGAAATAATTAACTCCGTAAGGAATTATTTCAGTCCGTAAGGGATTATTTCAGTCCGTAAGGAATTAATTCAGTCCGTAAGGAATTAATTCAGTATGTAATGAATTCAATCAATCAGAAAGAATTAATTCAGTCCGTAAGGAATTATTTCAGTCCGTAAGGGATTATTTCAGTCCGTAAGGAATTAATTCAGTCCGTAAGGAATTAATTCAGTAAGTAATGAATTAAATCAATCAGAAAGAATTAATTCAGTCCGTAAGGAATTAATTTAGTCCGTAAGGAATTAATTTAGTCCGTACAGAATTAATTCAGTACGTAAGTAATTTATTCAGTCCGGAAGGAATTAATTCAGTACGTAGGAATTAATTCAGCCCATAAGGAATTAAATCAGGCCGTAAGGAATTAATTAAGTCCGTAAGGAATTAATTCATTCCGTAATGAATTAATTCAGTCCGTAAGGAATTAATTCAGTCCGTAATGAATTAATTAAGTCCGTAATGGATTAATTAAGTCTGTAGTGAATTATTTCAGTCCGTAAGAAATTAATTCAGTCCGTAAGGAACTAATTCAGTCCGTAAGGAATTAATTAAGACCGTATGGAATTAATTCAGTCCGTAAGGAAATAATTAAGTCCGTAAGGAATTAATTCAGTCCGTAAGGAATTAATTCAGTCCGTAAGGAATTAATTCTTTCCGTAAGGAATTATTTCAGTCCGTAAGGATTTAATTCAGTCCGTAAGGAATTAATTCAGTCCGTAAGGAATTTTTTTTTTTTTTTTATTTTATCCCGACGTAGGCTTTCGCCTATTGTCGATACCCTGCAAAATTACTCTTACATTGGAATTTGTTACTTTAAAAAATGAGGTACACCTGAGTACAGGGGGGGTAGAGGGGGGTAAAGGGGGAAGGGGGGAGGAGGGGGGAGGAAGTTACAATATTGCGGAAGCTGATTTTGCAAACTTTGCCAGGGTTGTATAGAGTCCGGGGTTTGTCAGTAAGGTTACTGCGTTAAAATGTAGCTTTAAGGAACTCAGCTTTCGGAGTAAAATTGCTCTTTCTTTATTCAGCTTTCGACAGTTGAAGAGAAGATGTGTGAGGTCTTGTCTTGCCCGATCTTGGCAGGGGCATACGTCTGAATCACACTTCCCAATCCGCTTGAGGAAGGCCTTGGTCTGGAAATGTGTGGACCTCAATTGAATAATTGTAGAGATTATGCTTCTGGGCAGATTCACGTGAACAACACCACGCCAAGCAGGTGCTGCATGTAAGTCTTTAAGAGGACTGTTGACAGTGTCCCACCTGCTCTTCCACATACCAACAATCGCTTTTTCAATTTCGGAACGGGCATCTTTCAGGGTTCGTGGCGGGGTTAGCCAGATATCCGCTACCAATCTTCTTGTTCTTTCTTCGCACGATGCATATGTCTCATGTTTTGGGGATTCGGCACTGATCGGCCAGTTCTGCCACTTCCTATTTGCATAGCTTCGTAGAAGAATGAATTTTAATTTGAGATCGAAGGGTAGGAGACCGGTTTCGATTTCTAACGCTGCCATAGGAGAGGAGGGGAGTGCACCGGTAACTAACAACTGGCCCTTTCGATAAACTTGAGCCAGTCCAAGGAATTAATTCAGTAAATAAGGAATTAAATCAGGCCGTAAGGAATTAATTCAGTCCGTAAGGAATTAATTCTGTCCGTAATGAATTAATTCATTCCGTAATAAATTAATTCAGTCCGTAAGGAATTAATTCAGTAAATAAGGAATTCAATCCTAAAGAATTTATTTATTCAGTCCGTAAGGAATTAATTCAGTCGATAAGGAATTAGTTACGTCCGTATGGAATTAATTCATTCCTTAAGGAATTAATTCAGTCCGTAATGAATTAATTAAGTTCGTAATGAATTAATTAAGTCCGTAAGGAATTAATTCAGTACGTATAGAATTAATTCAGTCCGGAAAGAATTAATTCAGTTCGTAAAGAATTAATTCAGCCCATAAGGAATTAAATCAGGCCGTAAGGAATTAATTCAGTCTGTAAGGAATTAATTCAACCCGTAATGAATTAATTCAGTCAGTAATTAATTAATTCAGTCCGTAAGGAATTAACTCAGTCCGTAAGGAACTAATTCATTCCGTAATGAATTAATTCAGTCCGTAAGGAATTATTTCATTCCGTACTGAATTAATTAAGTCCGTAATGGAGTAATTAAGTCTGTAATGAATTAATTCAGTCAGTAAGAAATTATTTCAGTCCGTAAGGAATTAATTCAGTCCTTAAGGTACTAATTAAGTCCGTAAGGAATTAATTCAGTCCGTAAGGAATTAATTCAGTCCGTAAGGAAAATAATTCAGTCCGTAAGGAATTAATTCATTCCGTAAAAAATTATTTCAGTCCGTAAGGAATTAATTCAGTCCGGAAGGAATTACATCAGGCCGTAAGGAACTTATTCAGTCTAAAAGGAATTAAATCAGGCCGTAAGGAATTAATTCAGTCCGTAAGGAATTAATTCAGTCCGTAACGAATTAATTCAGTCCGTATGGAATTATTTCAGTCCGTATTGAATTAATTAAGTTCGTAATGGATTAATTAAGTCTGTAATGAATTAATTCACTCCGTAAGAAATTAATTCAGTCCGTAAGGAATTAAATCAGTCCGTAAGGAATTAATTAAGTCCATATGAAATTAATTCAGTCCGTAAGGAAATAATTCAGTAAGTAAGGAATTCAATCAATCAGAAAGAATTAATTCAGTCCGTAAAGAATAAATTCAGTACGAAGGAATTAATTCAGTCTATAACGAACTAAATCAGGCCGTAAGGAATTAACACAGTCCGTAAGGAATTAATTCTGTCCGTAATGAATTAATTCAGTCCGTAAGGAATTAATTCAGTAAATAAGGAATTCAATCCTAAAGAATTAATTCAGTCCGTAAGGAATTAATTCAGTCCGTAAGGAATTAATTCAGTCCGTAAGGAATTAATTCAGTACGTATAGAATTAATTCAGTCCGGAAAGAATTAATTCAGTCCGTAAAGAATTAATTCAGTACGTAAGGAATTAATTCAGTCCGTATGGAATTAATTCAGTCCGTAAGGAATTAATTCAGTCCGTAATGAATTAATTAAGTCCGTAATGGAGTAATTAAGTCTGTAATGAATTAATTCATTCCGTAAGTAATTAATTCAGTCCGCAAGGAATTAATTCAGTCCGTACGGAATTAATTCAGTCCGTAAAGAATTAATTCAGTCCGTAAGGATTTAATTCAGTCCGTAAGGAACTAATAAAGTCCGTATGGAATTAATTCAGTCCGTAAGGAAATAATTTAGTCCGTAAGGAATTAATTCAGTCCGTAAGGATTAATTCAGTCCGTAAGGAATTAATTCACTCCGTAAGGAATTAATTCAGTCCGTAAGGAAATAAATCAGGCCGTAAGAAACTAATTCAGTCTGTAAGGAATTAAATCAGGCCGTAAGGAATTAATTCAGTCCGTAAGGAATTAATTCAGTCCGTAATGAATTAGTTTAGTCCGTAAGGAATAATTTCAGTCCGTATTGAATTAATTAAGTCCGTAATGGATTAATTAAGGAATTAATTCAGTACGTACAGAATTAATTCAGTCCGGAAAGAATTAATTCAGTTCGTAAAGAATTAATTCAGCCCATAAGGAATTAAATCAGGCCGTAAGGAATTAATTCAGTCTGTAAGGAATTAATTCAACCCGTAATGAATTAATTCAGGCCGTAATTAATTAATTCAGTCCGTAACGAATTAATTCAGTCCGTAAGGAATTATTTTATTCCGTATTGAATTAATTAAGTCCGTAATGGAGTAATTAAGTCTGTAATGAATTAATTCAGTCCGTAAGAAATTAATTCAGTCCGTAAGGAATTAATTCAGTAAATAAGGAGTTCAATCCTAAAGAATTAATTCAGTCCGTTAGGAATTAATTCAGTCCGTAAGGAATTAATTCAGTCGGTAAGGAATTAGTTACGTCCGTATGGAATTAATTCATTCCTTAAGGAATTAATTCAGTCCGTAATGAATTAAAAAAGTCCGTAGTGAATTTATTAAGTCCGTAAGGAATTAATTCAGTACGTATAGAATTAATTCAGTCCGGAAAGAATTAATTCAGTCCGTAAAGAATCAATTCTGTACGTAAGGAATTAATTCAGTCCGAAATGAATTAAATAAGTCCGTAATGGAGTAATTAATTCTGTAATGAATTATTTCAGTCCGTAAGAAATTAATTCAGTCCGTAAGGAATTAGTTCAGTCCGTAAGGAATTAATTCAGCCCGTAATGAATTAATTCAGTCCGTAATTAATTAATTCAGTCTGTAAGGAATTAAATCAGGCCGTAAGGAATTAATTCAGTCCGTAAGGAATTAATTTAGTCCGTAAAGAATTAATTCAGTACGTAAGTAATTAATTCAGTCCGGAAGGAATTAACTAAGTACGTAGGAATTAATTCAGTCCGTACGGAATTAATTCAGTCCATAAAGAATTAAATCAGGCCGTAAAGAATTAATTCAGTCCGTAAGGATTTAATTCTGTCCGTAATGAATTAATTCAGTCCGTAAGGAATTAATTTAGTCCGTAAGAAATTAATTGAGTCCGTAAGGAATTAATTCATTAAATAAGGAATTCAATCCTAAAGCATTAATTCAGTCCGTAAGGAATTAATTCAGTCCGTAAGGAATTAATTCAGTCCGTAAGGAATTAATTCAGTCCGTAAGGAATTAATTAAGTCCGTAAGAAATTAATTCAGTCCGTAAGGAATTAATTCAGTAAATAAGGAGTTCAATCCTAAAGAATTAATTCAGTAAGTAAGGAATTAATTCAGTCCGTAATGAATTAAAAAAGTCCGTAGTGAATTTATTAAGTCCGTAAGGAATTAATTCAGTACGTATAGAATTAATTCAGTCCGGAAAGAATTAATTCAGTCCGTAAAGAATCAATTCTGTACGTAAGGAATTTATTCAGTCCGAAATGAATTAAATAAGTCCGTAATGGAGTAATTAATTCTGTAATGAATTATTTCAGTCCGTAAGAAATTAATTCAGTCCGTAAGGAATTAGTTCAGTCCGTAAGGAATTAATTCAGCCCGTAATGAATTAATTCAGTCCGTAATTAATTAATTCAGTCTGTAAGGAATTAAATCAGGCCGTAAGGAATTAATTCAGTCCGTAAGGAATTAATTTAGTCCGTAAAGAATTAATTCAGTACGTAAGTAATTAATTCAGTCCGGAAGGAATTAACTAAGTACGTAGGAATTAATTCAGTCCGTACGGAATTAATTCAGTCCATAAGGAATTAAATCAGGCCGTAAAGAATTAATTCAGTCCGTAAGGATTTAATTCTGTCCGTAATGAATTAATTCAGTCCGTAAGGAATTAATTGAGTCCGTAAGGAATTAATTCATTAAATAAGGAATTCAATCCTAAAGCATTAATTCAGTCCGTAAGGAATTAATTCAGTCCGTGAGGAATTAATTCAGTCCGTAAGGAATTAATTCAGTAAATAAGGAGTTCAATCCTAAAGAATTAATTCAGTAAGTAAGGAATTAATTCAGTCCGTAATGAATTAAAAAAGTCCGTAGTGAATTAATTAAGTCCGTTAGGAATTAATTCAGTACGTATAGAATTAATTCAGTCCGGAAAGAATTAATTCAGTCCGTAAAGAATCAATTCAGTACGTAAGGAATTAATTCAGTCCGAAATGAATTAAATAAGTCCGTAATGGAGTAATTAAGTCTGTAATGAATTATTTCAGTCCGTAAGAAATTAATTCAGTCCGTAAGGAATTAGTTCAGTCCGTAAGGAATTAATTCAGCCCGTAATGAATTAATTCAGTCCGTAATTAAATTAAGTCCGTAATAAATTAATTAAGTCCGTAATGGATTAATTAAGTCCGTAATGAATTAATTCATTCCGTAAGAAATTAATTCAGTTCGTAAGGAATTAATTCAGTCCGTATGGAATTAATTCAGTCCGTAAGGAATTAATTCATTCCGTAAGGAATTAATTCAGTCCGTAAGGAATTGATATAATCCGTAAGGAATTTATAAAGTCAGTAAGGAATTAATTCAGTCCGTAAGGAATTAATTAAGTCCGTAAGGAATTAATTCAGTAAATAAGGAGTTCAATCCTAAAGAATTAATTCAGTAAGTAAGGAATTAATTCAGTCCGTAATGAATTAAAAAAGTCCGTAGTGAATTTATTAAGTCCGTAAGGAATTAATTCAGTACGTATAGAATTAATTCAGTCCGGAAAGAATTAATTCAGTCCGTAAAGAATCAATTCTGTACGTAAGGAATTTATTCAGTCCGAAATGAATTAAATAAGTCCGTAATGGAGTAATTAATTCTGTAATGAATTATTTCAGTCCGTAAGAAATTAATTCAGTCCGTAAGGAATTAGTTCAGTCCGTAAGGAATTAATTCAGCCCGTAATGAATTAATTCAGTCCGTAATTAATTAATTCAGTCTGTAAGGAATTAAATCAGGCCGTAAGGAATTAATTCAGTCCGTAAGGAATTAATTTAGTCCGTAAAGAATTAATTCAGTACGTAAGTAATTAATTCAGTCCGGAAGGAATTAACTAAGTACGTAGGAATTAATTCAGTCCGTACGGAATTAATTCAGTCCATAAGGAATTAAATCAGGCCGTAAAGAATTAATTCAGTCCGTAAGGATTTAATTCTGTCCGTAATGAATTAATTCAGTCCGTAAGGAATTAATTGAGTCCGTAAGGAATTAATTCATTAAATAAGGAATTCAATCCTAAAGCATTAATTCAGTCCGTAAGGAATTAATTCAGTCCGTGAGGAATTAATTCAGTCCGTAAGGAATTAATTCAGTAAATAAGGAGTTCAATCCTAAAGAATTAATTCAGTAAGTAAGGAATTAATTCAGTCCGTAATGAATTAAAAAAGTCCGTAGTGAATTAATTAAGTCCGTTAGGAATTAATTCAGTACGTATAGAATTAATTCAGTCCGGAAAGAATTAATTCAGTCCGTAAAGAATCAATTCAGTACGTAAGGAATTAATTCAGTCCGAAATGAATTAAATAAGTCCGTAATGGAGTAATTAAGTCTGTAATGAATTATTTCAGTCCGTAAGAAATTAATTCAGTCCGTAAGGAATTAGTTCAGTCCGTAAGGAATTAATTCAGCCCGTAATGAATTAATTCAGTCCGTAATTAAATTAAGTCCGTAATAAATTAATTAAGTCCGTAATGGATTAATTAAGTCCGTAATGAATTAATTCATTCCGTAAGAAATTAATTCAGTTCGTAAGGAATTAATTCAGTCCGTATGGAATTAATTCAGTCCGTAAGGAATTAATTCATTCCGTAAGGAATTAATTCAGTCCGTAAGGAATTGATATAATCCGTAAGGAATTTATAAAGTCAGTAAGGAATTAATTCAGTCCGTAAGGAATTAATTAAGTCCGTAAGGAATTAATTCAGTCCGTAAGGAATTAATTCAGTCCGTAAGGAATTAATTAAGTCCGTAAGAAATTAATTCAGTCCGTAAGGAATTAATTCAGTCGGTAAGGAATTAGTTACGTCCGTATGGAATTAATTCAGTCCGTAATGAATTAAAAAAGTCCGTAGTGAATTAATTAAGTCCGTAAGGAATTAATTCAGTACGTATAGAATTAATTCAGTCCGGAAAGAATTAATTCAGTCCGTAAAGAATCAATTCAGTACGTAAGGAATTAATTCAGTCCGAAATGAATTAAATAAGTCCGTAATGGAGTAATTAAGTCTGTAATGAATTATTTCAGTCCTTAAGAAATTAATTCAGTCCGTATGGAATTAGTTCAGTCCGTAAGGAATTAATTCAGCCCTTAATGAATTAATTCAGTCCGTAATTAAATTAAGTCCGTAATGAATTAATTAAGTCCGTAATGGATTAATTAAGTCCGTAATGAATTAATTCATTCCGTATGAAATTAATTCAGTTCGTAAGGAATTAATTCAGTCCGTATGGAATTAATTCAGTCCGTAAGGAATTAATTCATTCCGTAAGGAATAAATTCAGTCCGTAAGGAATTGATATAACCCGTAAGGAATTAATTCAGTCCGTTAGGATTTAATTCAGTCCGTAATGAATTAATTCAGTCCGTAAGTAGTTAATTCAGTCCGTAAGTAATTAATTCAGTCCGTAAGGAAATATTTCTGTCCCCAAGGAATTAATTCAGTCCGTAAGGAATTAAATAGGGCCGTAAGGAACTAATTCTGTCTGTAAGGAATTAAATCTGGCCGTAAGGAATTAATTCAGTCTGTATTGAACTAATTCAGTCTGTAAGGAATTAATTCAGTCCGTAACGAATTAATTAAGTCCGTAATGGATTAATTAAGTCTGTAATGAATTAATTCAGTTCGTAATGAATTAATTCAGTCTGTAATTAATTAATTCAGTCCGTATGGAATTAATTCAGTCCGTAAGGAAATAATTTAGTCCGTAAATAATTAATTCAGTCTGTTAGGAATTAATTCAACCCGTAATGAATTAATTCAGTCCGTAATTAATTAACTCAGTCCGTAAGGAATTAATTAAGTCCGTAAGGAATTAATTCAGTCCGTATGGGATTAATTCAGTCCGTAAGGAATTAATTCATTCCGTAATGAATTAATTCAGTCCGTAAGGAATTAATTCAGTCCGTAAGGAATTAAATCAGGTCGTAAGGAACTAATTCTGTCTGTAAGGAATTAAATCAGGCCGTCAGGAATTAATTCAGTCCGTAAGGAATTAATTCAGTCTGTAATGAACTAATTCAGGCTGTAAGGAATTAATTCATTCCGTAAGGAATTAATTCAGTCCTTAATTAATTAATTCAGTCCGTAAGGAATTAATTCAGTCCGTAAGGAATTAATTAAATCCGTATGGAGTTAATTCAGTCCGTAAGGAAATAATTAAGTCCGTAAGGAATTATTTCAGTCCGTAAGGGATTATTTCAGTCCGTAAGGAATTAATTCAGTCCGTAAGGAATTAATTCAGTAAGTAATGAATTAAATCAATCAGAAAAAATTAATTCAGTCCGTAAGGAATTATTTCAGTCCGTAAGGGATTAATTTAGTCCGTACATAATTAATTCAGTACGTAAGTAATTTATTCAGTCCGGAAGGAATTAGTTCAGTACGTAGGAATTAATTCAGCCCATAAGGAATTAAATCAGGCCGTAAGGAATTAATTAAGTCCGTAAGGATTTAATTCAGTCCGTATGGAATTAATTAAGTCCGTAAGGAATTAATTCATTCCGTAATGAATTAATTCAGTCCGTAAGGAATTAATTCAGTCCGTAATGAATTAATTAAGTCCGTAATGGATTAATTAAGTCTGTAGTGAATTATTTCAGTCCGTAAGAAATTAATTCAGTCCGTAAGGAACTAATTCAGTCCGTAAGGAATTAATTAAGACCGTATGGAATTAATTCAGTCCGTAAGGAAATAATTAAGTCCGTAAGGAATTAATTCAGTCCGTAAGGAATTAATTCAGTCCGTAAGGAATTAATTCTTTCCGTAAGGAATTATTTCAGTCCGTAAGGATTTAATTCAGTCCGTAAGGAATTAATTCAGTCCGTAAGGAATTTTTTTTTTTTTTTTTATTTTATCCCGACGTAGGCTTTCGCCTATTGTCGATACCCTGCAAAATTACTCTTACATTGGAATTTGTTACTTTAAAAAATGAGGTACACCTGAGTACAGGGGGGGTAGAGGGGGGTAAAGGGGGAAGGGGGGAGGAGGGGGGAGGAAGTTACAATATTGCGGAAGCTGATTTTGCAAACTTTGCCAGGGTTGTATAGAGTCCGGGGTTTGTCAGTAAGGTTACTGCGTTAAAATGTAGCTTTAAGGAACTCAGCTTTCGGAGTAAAATTGCTCTTTCTTTATTCAGCTTTCGACAGTTGAAGAGAAGATGTGTGAGGTCTTGTCTTGCCCGATCTTGGCAGGGGCATACGTCTGAATCACACTTCCCAATCCGCTTGAGGAAGGCCTTGGTCTGGAAATGTGTGGACCTCAATTGAATAATTGTAGAGATTATGCTTCTGGGCAGATTCACGTGAACAACACCACGCCAAGCAGGTGCTGCATGTAAGTCTTTAAGAGGACTGTTGACAGTGTCCCACCTGCTCTTCCACATACCAACAATCGCTTTTTCAATTTCGGAACGGGCATCTTTCAGGGTTCGTGGCGGGGTTAGCCAGATATCCGCTACCAATCTTCTTGTTCTTTCTTCGCACGATGCATATGTCTCATGTTTCGGGGATTCGGCACTGATCGGCCAGTTCTGCCACTTCCTATTTGCATAGCTTCGTAGAAGAATGAATTTTAATTTGAGATCGAAGGGTAGGAGACCGGTTTCGATTTCTAACGCTGCCATAGGAGAGGAGGGGAGTGCACCGGTAACTAACAACTGGCCCTTTCGATAAACTTGAGCCAGTCCAAGGAATTAATTCAGTAAATAAGGAATTAAATCAGGCCGTAAGGAATTAATTCAGTCCGTAAGGAATTAATTCTGTCCGTAATGAATTAATTCATTCCGTAATAAATTAATTCAGTCCGTAAGGAATTAATTCAGTAAATAAGGAATTCAATCCTAAAGAATTTATTTATTCAGTCCGTAAGGAATTAATTCAGTCGATAAGGAATTAGTTACGTCCGTATGGAATTAATTCATTCCTTAAGGAATTAATTCAGTCCGTAATGAATTAATTAAGTTCGTAATGAATTAATTAAGTCCGTAAGGAATTAATTCAGTACGTATAGAATTAATTCAGTCCGGAAAGAATTAATTCAGTTCGTAAAGAATTAATTCAGCCCATAAGGAATTAAATCAGGCCGTAAGGAATTAATTCAGTCTGTAAGGAATTAATTCAACCCGTAATGAATTAATTCAGTCAGTAATTAATTAATTCAGTCCGTAAGGAATTAACTCAGTCCGTAAGGAACTAATTCATTCCGTAATGAATTAATTCAGTCCGTAAGGAATTATTTCATTCCGTACTGAATTAATTAAGTCCGTAATGGAGTAATTAAGTCTGTAATGAATTAATTCAGTCAGTAAGAAATTAATTCAGTCCGTAAGGAATTAATTCAGTCCGTAAGGTACTAATTAAGTCCGTAAGGAATTAATTCAGTCCGTAAGGAATTAATTCAGTCCGTAAGGAAAATAATTCAGTCCGTAAGGAATTAATTCATTCCGTAAAAAATTATTTCAGTCCGTAAGGAATTAATTCAGTCCGGAAGGAATTACATCAGGCCGTAAGGAACTTATTCAGTCTAAAAGGAATTAAATCAGGCCGTAAGGAATTAATTCAGTCCGTAAGGAATTAATTCAGTCCGTAACGAATTAATTCAGTCCGTATGGAATTATTTCAGTCCGTATTGAATTAATTAAGTTCGTAATGGATTAATTAAGTCTGTAATGAATTGATTCACTCCGTAAGAAATTAATTCAGTCCGTAAGGAATTAAATCAGTCCGTAAGGAATTAATTAAGTCCATATGAAATTAATTCAGTCCGTAAGGAAATAATTCAGTAAGTAAGGAATTCAATCAATCAGAAAGAATTAATTCAGTCCGTAAAGAATAAATTCAGTACGAAGGAATTAATTCAGTCTATAACGAACTAAATCAGGCCGTAAGGAATTAACACAGTCCGTAAGGAATTAATTCTGTCCGTAATGAATTAATTCAGTCCGTAAGGAATTAATTCAGTAAATAAGGAATTCAATCCTAAAGAATTAATTCAGTCCGTAAGGAATTAATTCAGTCCGTAAGGAATTAAATCAGTCCGTAAGGAATTAATTCAGTCCGTATGGAATTAATTCAGTCCGTAAGGAATTAATTCAGTCCGTAATGAATTAATTAAGTCCGTAATGGAGTAATTAAGTCTGTAATGAATTAATTCATTCCGTAAGAAATTAATTCAGTCCGTAAGGAATTAATTCAGTCCGTAAGGATTTAATTCAGCCCGTAATGAATTAATTCAGTCCGTAATGAATTAATTCAGTCCGTAAGAAATTAATTCATTCCGTAAAGAACTAATTAAATCCGTAAGGAAATAATTTAGTCCGTAAGAAATTAATTCAGTCCGTAAGGAATTAATTCACTCCGTAAGGAATTAATTCAGTCCGTAAGGAAATAAATCAGGCCGTAAGAAACTAATTAAGTCTGTAAGGAATTAAATCAGGCCATAAGGAATTAATTCAGTCCGTAAGGAATTAATTAAGTCCATAATGAATTAATTCAGTCCGTAAGGAATTAATTCAGTCCGTAATGAATTAATTAAGTCCGTAGTAGATTAATTTAGTCTGTAATGAATTAATTCATTCCGTA